>CM060842.1:96930000-97165000 GCA_030762175.1 Metallyticus violacea | reverse complement strand
AAATTTCTGGCTTCTAGGCTAAATAACGAAACTATTATTGAGAAGTGTTAATACCTGTCCATTACAGAATACTATACACAACCCTAGGATGTCTTTGCTTTAGAGGGTTCTATGGTATTTTGCAAATTATATAAACAGTCTCTTTGAAATTGATGTATAAAGCATTAGATTGAAGGCTATTTCCTGAAGCATTCAAATAAACTTTAAAAGCAATGAACAGTCAAAGGAATATGTAGTACTAGTAGATGTCAATAAATTGTACATCAGTGAAACGTCTGCAGCTATTTTAGAGTAATTGCTAACTCTGATAGTGTACAGAGAGAGTTTATAAAATTCTACTGATGCCTGTGCCTGTGAAATAATCAAAATAAAGCATTAGACATTATTTTAAACTATAGAGTAATCACAGTCCATAAGAAAAGAATATCTAGCTCACCCCGTTTATTGATTCGAAAAAGGGGCTATTTCCACTTATCCATATAAAGCTTGGTTTGAATAAAGGCTTCGTGAAAATACTTCGAAAGATAGTTTTAAAAGAATACCTCTATATAAACTGAGATGTACTATCGCAGGAGCAAAATTGAAGGAAGATATAATGATATCACTAATAAAGGAGCATTATGGGATCAAATATTTCAAGAAGATTTAAGTGAGACTAAACTGAGAGCTTGGAGATGTTCAAGTGTCTGCCTATTAGTTCCCTAGGTAAAACATAACCTCTCCGTAACAAACCACAAGTGCGG
Organism: Metallyticus violacea; assembly: GCA_030762175.1. Classification (NCBI taxonomy): domain Eukaryota; kingdom Metazoa; phylum Arthropoda; class Insecta; order Mantodea; family Metallyticidae; genus Metallyticus; species Metallyticus violacea. The sequence goes on along the minus strand of CM060842.1, from coordinate 97,164,257 downwards.
GAAGAGCTGAAAGCGCATTTGTTTCATTTTTTGCATTAGCATTTCCATTGTTTTCAACCAACCTTGGTGATGTTAATGACAAGATGTGTGAAACATTTCACCAAATCATTGAGTTATCAGATGTTCTAAAATAAGTCCGTAATGACAAATTATTGTTGGAGTCTATGCCTTGACGATTTATGAAATGTGTACAAATTAATATATTTGTGTTAATTATTTCATTAGAAATTATAAAACAGCCATATCCCTTCATTAACAGTAGGAATAAAAAGTGTAAAAATAAATGCTAACACTACTGGCGAAACTCATAAACTAATAATTTGTTCAATTTTTGTGACACATCAGTAATATCTAATCTATTGAGTTTTGTGGGTTTATGCACGATATTACGAAATAATTAGGGACTGTTACACAAAATTGCTAAGTACAAAATTTATTATGAAAATAAAACACACTCTTTATAGAATGAGTGATTAAAAACATATGTCGAGCCTGTGATAAAAGCTTTTGAAGTCAATTAATTATCTGATTAATTTTTGTATATGTGAATATTTTGTTATTATCATTTCCCATTTATAATTTTATATTAATAATAGCCTTATTCACATAGAACCATTACTGCCACATTATTTGATATTTTCTCAAGTTAAGCAAGTTAAATTAAAATATATTCATTTTAAAATATCATTTGCAAGCAATATACAAGTAAAGAGAAGATTATCCTTTATATGAGTCTATAATCTCCAATGTGGCATTTTGTAATTTATCTCCCCTGCCATGGTGAACTAAGGGAATTATAAATTAAATGTATACTTTATAGTTAATGAGATATAACCTACAGTCATACACGAATTGGTTTGTTGTTTAAATATATCTACTGCCGAGGATAAGCTACAATAATAATAATATTAATAATAATTATAATATAAACAAAGGAATATAACATAATAACAGGCATATTACCAGAATTTAGCAGCGTCTGAGCTTTCATTTTGACCCTGCACTTATTGTACCTAAATTAAGCATGCATTTCATATTGACAAATAGCAAACGATTGGTAGAAAGCAAAGCATTAGAGCTCACACCTGGTTACTCTCTCTCTCTCTCTCGCTCTCACACACACACACACATACACATGCATATTTGTACAGTTCATCTCACTTTAACGATGCTATTGACTTCATTTAATATATTCGCAATTGTGATAGTTTGATCAATCTTCCTGTACCTCGGTCGATCGTTTGGTTGATATATATCCCCTCTAAGGCCATTCTCGATAACCCATCATAACTCATTCTGTCACTAAGATATTTCCATCTCTCTCTGCATGATATTAGGTTTGATATAATCTTTTGTACCCGCAGCTGTCGACCAAGCTATTCCTGACGTGATACTGTATAAAGACCATTAAACTTTTCGTATGGTCTGCTTCGATTTCCTGTTTCTCGTTTTAATAATGTACCTGGAGCTTGTTATTACTTTAAGGTAGAGTTCGATTCACAGTCACTTTCTTCAGCTGACTACAGTTAAATCTCTAAAATAAATGACATAAAAATTTGATTTTCATGAATGTAAATAAATTACACATACAATAAAGTTGTATAACAAAATTTAATTTTAGCAACACTTAATATTACATAATTGTTCAAACCATGCAGCATCAGTTTTGGGTCTCTGTAACGAAAGTCAACATAATGTAACCCTGTGATGAAATCGCTAATACAAGAGCGATCTGAAACGTTCTCAGCCCAACAATGAAGGATCAAGTTTTAACTTGAACAATATTTAGTGAGGAAGATTTTGTTCTATAGTAAGTCAGAGGGAGCCAAATCTGGGAAGTAAGGTGAACGATGCAGCAATTCAAAGTTTAAGTTTTTAATTTTCTCATCGCTAAAACAGTTTTAGTAGCCAGTGGGATGCCATGATTAAAAATGACATTTTTCTTTTGCAAACCGGGTCTTTTCTCGTGAATTTTTATTTAGTTGGTTTATGATATTAAAATATTATTCTCCTGTTATGATTATACTCTTTTAAAGATGACACTAGTAACATTCTTATGGCGTACAAAAGTATGATGCAACTTTTCCTGCTGATGGAATTAATTGTGTCTTCTTTGAGTACTGTTTCGATTCATACGACCTAGACATTCTTTGAAATGTCCATAACCTCAGCAATATACTCGCCGATCATGTTATACTACATGACAGTATTAGTTAAATGAATTCCGATGTTTTAGCACGTTTAGGACGACCTTCACATAGATTATTTTCTAAGCTGATGTGGCCATATTTAAATTCAACAGTCTATTTTTATTATTGAAAGGAAGGAGGAATAAATTTAATATGAATTTTATTTATCCTTAAGTAATTTATACAGAGAACTTTATCATTACGATATTCAATTTTATCCTCTTTATAGTATAACTAAAACACATTTACTTTGGAAATCTGTATAAAATAAATTATTTGAATCAACGGCTTGAAATTTAACATGTATACCTAAAACAGATATCGACGTAAAAATAATTATCTTCCAGGTGATGACCATATGTGTTCAAGGCCTAGAGCTTTTCAGAACACCCTTTCTTATAAGTATATTCTGATTCCTAATATTGCTCATCGCCGTGCAATTAATAGCCGACCATGGAAAATAAAATTCATTACTTGTCCGCTTTTCAGAAATAAATTACGAAACCACCCACCTTCTTTGTATATACACATTTTTAATCTCTGTAAAAAACAAAATCATCCCGTCTCTCGCTGTAGCTTTCGTTAAGAAGGGGATACAATTGCTGACAGGTGTTAATTTTTGGTATTTCTAAATTGCATGTGTTTATTTTGGTCTCTCTCTCTCTATTAATTCATTCAGATAAAAATCTAAAGATCAGGAAATTTAAGGTGTTAAAGTAATTGCTAATAAATCTCCCTGCTTGCACATTTTCTTAATGTTATCCTATTTCGTATGTTTTTATGCAAGTGTCAACATCCGTTTGTATAAAAAGGCGGCACATTTTAAGCATTTGCGTTCCTAAATGAATATGCTAGCATTTTTGTATGTTATTGTATGTCAAAAATTAAAAAACATGAATTATGTTGAGTACATTACCTCCATAATTGGCAACTAGTAGCCGCTTGGGCACAGTGAAAGTGCGGTAACCGTGATTAACACGAATGGCATTAAACCACGGTATTATTAATGGTGTTTTATTTTTGAATAGTGTTTTGACTTAACTTTCTCTATGTTCCTTGAAAAAGGCTATGGATACTGTTAAACCGGTTTTTATTGTCACGTTTGGCTTCCAATTTCGATGTTTTCATTGCTGGTTTAAATTTTTTTATCCTAAGCCCGTCTCCGACCTCTCGGTCATAAGTCGACCAGGAGCCCAGTACAAAGAAGAATGTAAAAATAATCATCAAAGATATTATCAATAACATGCAGAGAGAAACAGTTGAGAGCAGCAGGACAAATGCTGAGGGGCTCTTCAATCACGGATACAGCATGTTCGCAAAGAGCGCATGCATCTGTTTCAGTCAATTCATTTCTATACAGGTGACTATAAATAGTTATGACCCGTAGCAGCAGGTCACGCCAATTGATCTAGGTAGAAAATTAGAAATTCTTTTCGACTTGTTCAAAAGGGAGTTCCACTTTTTCCCAAAAGCTTCCTCTCTATACAGGCTAAAACGGTTAGATTTAATAGAGAAGGATATGTAACGCTTTATATGCCGCAGGGGCAAAGGAGGGTCTGGTTGTTTCATTTGGGGTCCCCTTTTTGCCAACTCATCTGCCTGCTTGTTTCCCTAAATCCCGCAGTGACCAGGAATCCAATGCAGTGCAATGCGGTTCTTGACGTTCAGCAGCTTATTAATTGTTTTCCATGTAGTTCTTGGAGATATCACATTCATTGTGATTATAAGTTGTTAAGGTTATAATTTTCGCCCTGGAATCAACAAAAAAGACAATATATTTTTTATCACACTGCTTTATTTAGTCAAGTGCTAAAGAAATAGCGGCTAATTCGCCATCAAAGTTGTCAAAGTATTTCCCAACAGCATGTGACAATGTAAAGTCCGTAGCGTAAACTCCAGCTTCAGCGTTTTTAATGACTCGTTCAGCCGAACCATCATATGGACATCAGCCAAGAATCAACCGGGAAACGTTCATGAATAGTAGCCAAGGCCGTACAGTTCAACTCACTGTGCAAAGCACTGTCTTGCTAACGTCAGAGACAAGGTCTAAATAACCTTCGGCAAGTTTCAAATTTTCCAATGGACACCAGAGATCTGGAAAGGGAACAGGAGTTGAAAAAGGAAAATCAAGGGTATGGTGTAATTCTTTTATACAGAAAGGTGGGTTCTATGCGTTATGAACCTCTCCTTAGTCGGCCAGTAGTGACTCAGAAAATTGTGCCCTCTTCTCAAGATTGTTTCAGCAAAATTCAAAACCATTTTCCACCTACGGTCACACAAGGACTCCAAACTAATTGGAGCTCCATAGCGGCTATTGGCATAGATTTTGTACCACCAATAATTAATCTCAGGATATGATTCTTAAAATTTTGTCTTAGAATTTGTTATAAGTGCCTCATAACCACATTCTACCACTTGTCTTACACAGGTCCTATAGGTGGTGCTGTGTAGAATCCCAGGTTTTACTGGCCAATCGTTTTAGAATTTTAGTCCCATTTTCTCCCAGATCAACAGCCCTTTTAATTTGACCAGTCCAGTTTAGTTTTGAATCCAAGTCCAAGTCCAAATAGGTAGTGCTTTCAGTTCCTTTAAATAAATGATACTTGAATCTTAAGATTTATGTCATGGTGTTTAGTGCTAAGTGAAAAAAAGCTGAAAGATGGCCTTCTCTGGGTTTTTTGTCATCTCATTATCTACTGACCACATTTACAAAAACAACGATGCTGATTGGAGCTTTTTTCCATGCATTCAAAATCTCTACTGTAGTCCAAATTACCAGATCATCTGCAAAAAGCAAACTCCAGGCTCCTGGCTGTAAAGAGCATTCACAAAATCGTTAATCATGAGGTTAAAAAACAATGGATTCAATACCGAATCCTGAGGCAGGCCTTGCTTATATGCCTATAACCAGAAATCTCGTTATCATACTTAATACATATACAGCGTTGATCCAGGCATGATTTAAACCATCTATAGATATTACCATTTATGCCATTTGTTATAAGTTTTGTTAAAAGCTTTTTGCTTCAAACTGTGTCAAATCCAAGATAATGCTCTGCTTTCGTTGAAAACCATCTTTTATCTCCTGTGAAACATGAAATATCTGTTCAGAGGTATTCCTATGCTTTCTAAACTCAGCCTGACACTCAAACAGGGTTTTCCTCCTTTCCAGTACAAAATTAAGGTGCTTTGAGACCCGTCTTTCAGTTGACTTACACATTGCAATGATATCGGCCGGTAGCTGTTTAGATAGTCTTTCTGAAGTCTTTCTTTGGTTTCAAAATTTGAATCACCTCTGCCTTCCTCCAGTTGCATGATATGCCCCTCTTCCAGGTAAGGTTTATAAGTTTTTTATCAAAGGCCCGAGGTGTATAAGAAACTCATGTGGTATGCCGTCAGGTCCCGGGCTCTTTCCTTTGACAAGGCCATCCAAACCATCGTCCATTTCTAGTTCAGTGAAGTCATCATTAAAGAGGGAATAAAACTCCGAAGTCATAGGGAGCGCCAAGGGGATGCGTTCACTGTTTTTAATTTTATGACGAGAGCGAAAATTTGAAATTTGTGCATCATTTTTGCAAAAGGCTCCAGTTTTGTCCTTGTCAGTGGCAAACGATTTCAATCCTACCCTAATGGGTTCATTGCTATTACCTTTTTGACTGTTTAAACGAGTCAAGAGCCGATGTTCCCTATTACCATCTCTCCTAAAATCCAGTTTTTCCAGAAAAAATCAGTAAGTTGATCGCTTGGACTCAGTTATGCCTTTTATCAGGACAGCCTGACATTTTTTGAGAACAACACAGTCCTCGCTCTGGCCTATTCTCTCCCCTCCCCCATCTCTTCTATCGTCATCTCAACTCCTGGAGGTTAGAATTCCAAAAGGGAAAATAAATCTTTACCCCCTCTTGGGATACAGATGGAAGCACACCTAAGTAGTGTTCTAGTGAACTCCTCTATAGATCTATCGATACTTGAATTAAAAGAAGGATCTTTAACATGTGAGTCAGTCAATTTTGCAAAACTATTCCAATTTACCTTTTTTTAGGTTCCATCGCATACGACAAGACGCGCGATATATTGAATGAGTTCTTCTGATGATTGTAAACAGAATTTGATGGTCCATTCCTCCAGGGGCATTCTTTAATTCATGACTGATGTTCTTTTCTAAAGCAGGATGGGAGAACAGCAAATCTGGATGAGATGTTTTTCCTCCATGCGACAAAAAGGTAGAACCATTATTCGTGTTATTAATAGATACAACTGGATTAGAGTCTATGAAGTCCTCGACGATATCTCCTACGATATTATTATTTGTATATTCCCGTCTACAGGAATGAGCATCATTATCGCCCAATATGTTGAAATTTCTGTTCCAGTCATATAAAAGGCCACCAAGATTCGGCTTATGTAAAGGCGAGTTATACAGGAAGATTACATGGTATTTAGAGGTGCTATAGCAAATCAGGATCTTCAAGCCCTCTAATTTATCATTTGGAGACATTAAACTTGTTTACCGAAATGTTAAAGATTTCCTTAGTATAATAGGCAATTGTAAATTTGTAAAAATGATATATTATATTGATTTAAAATGTGGTTTATAGTTATCTCTGAGCATAACTACTGTTTGTATAACTTAATGCATATTTCTCTCTCTCCCTTTTCTCGACCAACATATAGTTTATTGGTTTTCCATTTCGATTACACATAATGTAACCATGAATATTTGCTTTGTTAGGCCGTTTTTAATACTCCGAATATGTATAAGGCGTTTATAGTGACTATTTCATTCTTGCTATGACATGTTGCTTTCTACTAATAAATGTAAGGCCATTTTGAAAGTCAATCAATGCAAGGAAAAAAAACACACAGTTTCTTACAGTTATGTGTTATAATTATACGTTTCATTAAGCTTGTTTCATCTTGGTTTTTACAAGCATTTTATAAATTTATTTCATAATCACATAGAACCCATTCTATATTACTATTTTATTTTGTGTATAGCGTTAGTATAATTTCTTGTTATTTAATTACGCTTTGGAGTGGCAGTATATAGTTGTAAGGGGTTATGTTATTCTTCATATATGTGTTGTGATTATTTATCCTGAAAACATAACATTTGTATTAATACTATTACACGTTTTTATTTACTCGCCATTTTGTCGCTTACAAATATGTCCTTAAAAACGATATTTGTTGTAAACAAATATTTTAAAAATCATACTTTACGATTTAACAGAAGATCTACTTCACAATTTAATTCTTTCGCTATCATTTTCCATTCTCAAAATTTGTGCATAAAATTCACACAAAATCGTAAATTCCTACGTATTGGCAGCACTGGGATTCATTTTCGCCACCAGTGCTTTATGTATCATTCCGATTAACTAGTTGACCGAACTTAAACAATGTATTGAATAAATTAACTTTGACTCGCTTGAATACGTTTTTAAGCATTATAACTGCATCTAATATTAACCTATAATTTTTGGTATACTAATTATTCTGCTTTATACATATATATGTTTTAAAAATATTGTGCCTAGTGTTGCTGTTGCTCACCCACGTAACCCAGTGCCAAATTCCTAGGATTTTACGTTATTTTGTGAACTTTTGTGCATACATTTTGATATTGGAAAATGATAGCTAAAGAATTAAATCAGAAAGTAAAATAATTTTTGATTTCGAATTTTATTTCAATATGTAAAACATATATACATTTCATTTTATAAAATTTACGACAGATTTATTTATTACACATAACAATTGTCTAAGTATAAGCATTATTGTATCTTATTAGCAGAATCTGGCAATAAGACAGCAAAATATACTAAATACTCTTTCCTGCTATCCCTACTGTGTAGGCTGACAAGAAGAACCTTCAAGTGCAGGTTTCTCTCTTTACGTGCAATTTCAATACTAAAGCCTCAATCATACAACAAATTAAAAAAAAAATTGTTAAAGTATTTGTTAGCAACACTGTTGTAATCCCACTCTATTCCCATTACACAGTCCTCTGAGGTACTTTCCTCCCTACCACCAATTACAAAATACAAAAATTACACCACACATGTGTGTTCGATCAATTGTCTTGCAACTTTTCTTCCACTGTTCTATATTGCAAGATATCTTATACAGCGCAAATCTGGGAGTATAATCCGCAGCAAACGGAAAAAAGGTAGAATTTCTAAAAATGTATAAAATAAACACCACGAGAAAACTGCAAAAACTAAATGAAAAGTTACACAATGTAACACCTGTATACTGTTCATCATATATATATATACATATATATATATATATATATATATATATAAGGAAATGAAATGATTGAAATATTGCTTTAATTTATTTACTCCAGGTCAAGCTTGTTTATAAAAAAACTGGGAATGAAATCCTTGGGACTTGCTTTTATTTTGACTATTTAAACAAGCACTTTGAATAAAAAATGACCATGACTTATATTAATATAATCCACAACAGTTTTAATGCTGTCTATAAGCGAAAACATAGCTACCGTTATATTATTAGTATTTTTCTTTATAAAAGATAATTTACATATAATGGAAATACAAATACGAAAACTATTACTCCCTGCTTAGAATTCCCGGTGACTGTCTAACAATTTACGAGCAGATCAGGTGCGGATATTACTTGTGCAAATTGAGGTTTTTTAAAAAAAATATATATATACATCTATTGAGTATTGAGGAATTATTGGTACTTTGGAACCTAGAATCAACTTCAGGCTAAAAAAAGATGCTTACATGTTTCCACGTTGCCATAATACTAGCGAAACACTGTAGGTATTAAATGTATCTCATTTGCATCCTGATTTTTCAGTAGGGCTTCAGATTCTATAAAATCCCAGAAGAAGACAGACATAATAAAAATTAGATGAGACCAAGACTTACCTACACAGTAATAACTTTTCAGGAAAGACCCTTACAATCCCCCTCCTAGGCGGTGACTTTGACACACTACTATACTTGCACAAGTATGCTGAGGCTTTGATTATATTACTAGTGTTCCGCTTAATATTTTAATTCTAACCCATACGAGCAAACACAGTAATTTTGAGTAGGCCCAACAGTACAGCTTTATTGGTCGTTTCGCTTCGACTATAACTCATGTCGAGGATCCGTTGTGGCCATAACAGGTGTATCCTTGACACTGCAGAAGGATAACTTAAGCGTAATTATCCTAGTATACAAACTATAAACGCACACAAACCGTATATTAATCTCTTAACGGAGTTTCTGCTTTTCTTTGTCTTTTTGAAACCTTTTAATTTTCCATATTGACTATCACAAAATTATTGGAAAAAAATTGAAAATAAATAATAAATTTTGACATGAACACGTTCCCTTCACTGATGGAAAGTGCTTTGGGAAGTATTTTGCATTTAAATTTATGGGAAGAAAAAAAGTATTTCAATGTAGTTGACATTCGCATATTTAGACAAAAGACTGCATGTCCTTTACTGATGAGGAAATGTGTGAATGTTACGACAGTCGCAGCTGAAGTTACGTTTTAGATCCCAGCTTCCTACCGTCTTATTGCTAATTTATAAGGTTAAACTCCAAGTGTAACGTGAGTGATAGGAGTATAACAAATTGTGCAACGGGGTTGTTGCTTGCTAGTTAGTCATAGACCATGTTTCATATGCTGTAGGATATTGCGCCGGTAATAGCCTTCATTCAGATGATTTCCTGTTCCGCTTAAACGCATTAAGTTATGCATTATCTTTACCATGTTTACCTTAACGCGTATATCTAGTATCGTGCACTCCTCTGTTTATAAAATAAAACGTCTCACCAACGCCTCAGCAATACGAGATATAACTGCGTTTATGGACAAATACCAGGGGGTCATTAACCATTCACAACGCAAATGCGCTTACTAGTGGGTAGTTTTTTTTTCTTTTTTTTTAAGTTTAAAAAGCTAATATTAAAACTAGAAATGGGTAGAATTCGACTTCTAAAATATTTTTGAATGCCTCAAATCATTTTCCTCGAATCTTTCAGAACAAGATGCGTAAATGCTGTTACCAACTATGGCAATTAATGCTGAGAGAAAAAAATAGAAACTGAATAGATTGACAGCATGTGCAAGTAAAATGCTGCGGAAAGTTGAGTAGAGTGACAGTGAGGTTATTTGATTTATGAGCCACCTGAATGTAAATTTAGTATTTTTATTTTATTATAACCGATTTTACTGAGAGTATAAAATTATTCTATATTTAAAACTGATAATAATACGTACCAACTTGTATTATAAGCCTGTTGAAAATGATGCCCGTCGGCGGCAATAAATTGTGATCTGCGCTGGAAATTTCTCACTTTTCTTCCGTAAGAACACAGCGATATCGTGTCTGTTGTACCTTTATAACAAATTCCAGTTTCTGTAGCAGGAACATGATTGTCAGGATATTTTCTTACAAATCTGTTTACCACTTTTCCGTAAGAATCTGTTTTCACGTATGTATCGTACATAAAAACCCGTTCTTCAATGTTAAATGTAATGGCATCACTAGCTTCTCCCGGTAAGCAGCTGCGCTCTTCCCCCCATAACTCAAATAACCTCATTGCAGAATCGCTGAGCTGTATACTGGGTAATTCAATTATAGACAACTTGATTCATGTGTGCGACATAACTTTATGAGCCTCGGCATGAGTTACTAAAAACATCCAGAACTATTGAGAGCTAGTTTCAAAAATTTTCGAGAGAGCACGCCCGATAGTCCCATTACTAGAAAGTTCCGCTATCAGGACCGTCACGTGATATTGACGATCCAACTGCAACAATCGCCCATTTTTTTTTTAACGAATGCTACTATTTAACGTCAATGAAGTTAAAACAAACATTTTTAAATGTTGAACTGTTTTTTAGGCTTGGATTCAAAAAATTTCAAATGATAAAACAATTGCAAAGATGGAGTTTTTGAATATCCAATATTTTTTTAAAAAATTGGCAAAATTCAAGGATCCAAGAATCTCTGTTTAGAGCCCAATCGAAAATTCACAGGTTATTTATAAGTAGACATCCCGAGAAAACATATTCATACTAATAATTATTGTAAATTTAAATTTTCTAGCTTCAAGCGATGTTAGAAGTCACATTAAACTTATTTTCGTTCCCTGCATGATGAAAATATTACAGGTGTTTTGAACGTAAACCTAAACTCATAGACGCATGCCTAATAAAAAAGCAACGCTTTTTATTTGATCAGTAAGCTTTCATTACTGTTAACTGAAACTGGAATTCATAATAACCGAGGGCGATTATACCTCTTGTTTAATAATACAACCGGAAATAATGGACTTTGTGTTCCAGCTCTTCCGACTGGTGCGCTAAATTGCGCCTCCAGCTCTATGATAAAGTGTGCAACTACAGGTATGGAATATTAGTCAGCTCTGCTCGATTTATTTACTTTGCACTTTCGGGTCACTGCCTCCAGAAATCTGTTACGCAATCTTTTCCTTTCGTACTACGCAGCGAAAACAAAGGCGGCGAAAATAAATTCAAAACTGGGGGCATTGTCAGAAAAGGTATTTTTTCCCACAGCAGTCATCCCAAACTGCAGTGATAATGTGGCCAAGACTTCCTAGTGAATAATATAAGTTCAGGGTAAATCACTAAATAGAATATCATATAAAATCTCAAGTGACAAAAATCGGTTACAGTAATCGTTGAGTTAGTTTAAATAAGGTCAGTCTCATCGTTGTATACCTTTGGTTAATTTGCTTTGCTTATGTGAAACACATAGAAAACCTAATAACAGAATTATAGAATAAATTTTCTGTGTTTGCTCAGTCCTTATTCATAACGATTGTGCATTTTTATTTGGACATTTCAATGTTGCCCTATTGCATTCTCAGTGTCATGTGATCTCTCCTGACCGCTCATCGCTGTTTATAGTTCCATGCCGTTCAAGCATAGATCCATTTACACTAGGCGAAATTCCATGTGCATTATTTCCATTTGTGGCTGATTTTGTCCCACAGTGACCTGCTCTGGATTTTCCTTTCCAATCTTTGAGTCAAAGAAAGGATTACATTTAAAGAAGTAGAATAAAAGCACATAAACTTTATTGGATTATCTGTACTTACTTGGATGTAGAATATAAGTAAGTTTCCAATTAGCTTATTTGCATTCCCTACGAAAAATCCATATCAATGATCATAATTTCGACATTACACAAGTCATATCTTGTTTTACAGGTTTTTCCACAAAGAGAAGTTAAACTTGTGGTCGTTAGGCAATGGACTGTCTTCTGTTTTCGATACTGAACAATTCCCAAACAACTATCACATCACGAATAGAGAGATGTGTGCATTATATCTTTTTGTATCTGTTCTATTAATGCCATTCTTCTCATTTCACCAGTAAAATACTGTAAAGTGGTTTTAAAATGAAGTCTCGTAATAGTTATTATTTTCAAAGAAATACAGTGAGGTTATTTGAGTTACGAGCCGGTAGAGTGCGGGTGCATAAATATAACGGGTAGCAGCTGCAGTTAGTTTGGGGGAAGCTTTGTCAGTGAGTGGTTGTGCGTTACTCGGTGGTTTTATTGTGTGTAAGTTGTTAATTGTTCTTTGTTAGTTATGCTATTACATAAAAATATAACATTTAATTAAATGTAGTAATTTAATATGCAGATGCCGACTCTGTATGGCCGCTGAGGGGCAACATTTTCAAAAATCTCTTTAAAAATGTTAGTGCTTATTATTATTATTATTATTATTATTATTATTATTATTATTATTATTATTATTATAGGTTTTAAATGCAGTATTAGTTTATGGTTTCAAGAAAATTATAAGCACTAAAATAAAAATATTAACCTTACGCACGGCAATTCAAAGCAATCACGCACAGTTTGCCCTCCCGTTACTCAAATAACGTAAAAGTATATTCCAATAGTTTCTTTAAGTGAGACAGAACTCGTTACCCTCTTTGCATGAAGGGGCCATTTATGACGCTGTTATGGATTTTTCACCATGCTAGTGAATTAACATAATTTAAAAGAAATAATCTGTATCAAGTATTCAAAATTTGGAAAGAAAATTATCGTTTTCTATACCAGTCAAATTCTGTCGGAAATACTGTTTATGGCTGTTTAAACTTGTAACTTTAACTTTTTCAAAATGTGCAAATTGTTTTAGTGACCCTTTAAAGATTTGTGTACATAATGTATTTGAAGTGACTATGAATGACCCGAACGGAACACTCAATGAAACCAACTGAACATTTTCAGGCAACAGGTTTCGCTTATAAGTGGGTAGTAGGAAGACGACAATCAAAGAAGATTAAGCGGTTTCTGTTTGTTGTTAAGCCCTGCACTCGTGGAAAGAGAAGCCTTCTTTACTTACCCTTATGACAAGAAATCCGAGACTGGTGTGGTAAGAGTTGCAGTACCGAGCGACAGCGGAGAGAGCCGAAGGTAGTGGCACAGATAGCTGGCTTCCGAGCGCAATGGCATGCATGATAGCTCGGATAGAGCTTCGTGCTGTAGATGAGTGTAATGGTTTCGAACCCTCATGTGCTGATGCTCTCTCTCTGCGCTGTCGCTGGGGTCCGTAGCTCTAACACGCCACCAGTCCCGGATGTTTCTTGCTGTCTTCTTTCTTGGTGCACTCAAAGGGTCATCATTACGAAGGCAATCCGTAACGCGGTAGGTGAAACATCAACCTATCACTCTTTGTGAAATTGAGCACAATAATGCTAGACCACATACCGTTTGCTGTACCTTGAGCCTCCTTTTCGGAGCACGATTCCAACTTAATTACTACTATGTGGACAGAATTTTGAAGGTGAAGATATGCAAAATGTTGCTTTCACTTTGCTGTAGAAGACGTCTGCGTTGCCGAAATATGTGACTAATAGAATGAAATGTAGAAATATCGGAGAAAAGTGATGATATAAATGTTTAGTTACTTTGTACAGTAATTTATTTTTAGAAAGAAAGAAAGAGAGAGAGAGGAAAGAGAGAGGGGAAAGAAGAGAAAGAGAGAACAAGAAAGAATGAGAAAAAGAAAGAGGGAAAGAAAGAAAGAGAAAGAAGGAGAGAGAAAGGAAGAGAAAAAGATAGAAAGAGAGAGAGTAAGAAAGAAAGAGAAAGAGAAAGAAGGAGAGAGAGAAAGAAAGAAAAAATAGAGAGGGAAAGAGAGAGAAAGATAGAGAGAGAGAGAAAGAAAGAAAGAGAAAGAGAGAGAGAGAAAAAGAGAAAGAGAGAGAGAGAAAATGAAAGAGAGTGAGAAAGGTGTGAGTCTCCCTAAAAATCACATTCAGAAAACGAATATACTTGGATACACGTCGCACAATTTTATGCTTAGATCAAAAGAAATACTTTAGCTTACCTTTTTTTTTTTTTTTTACCCATGTGGGAATAGAAAATGTAAATTAATAAAAGCAAATACCTTATATGCGCTCAAACTAAAGCATTGCAATAATCATAGCTCTAAATGATGACAAGGATTTAATAGACCATTAGTTTCATATAATGGAAAATTATGATAGCTGAATTTGCGCAGTTTTATTTTACTGCAATCCTCTTATTGGCAAAAAACTCTAAACTTAGTAGTATATGCTGAGAAGTAGAAAAGTAGCCAAATAATTATAAATGAACAGTAATGCTTTCATATATATTAAATTTTTAAATGTGAAAAATATAAAACACTCATTTGATAAGTGAGTAACAACAAGATGTTGTAATGATAAATAAATCATTGAAAGTACGTGCAGATCAATGATCAACTTGTCATTCTCTTCAACCTGTGAAGAAGGATACACAGTTATCCAAAACATCACGTAAAATGCATACCTACTACCTTTGATTTATTTCTCTACATGTTGTGATATAGTTTATATAAATACGCCAAGCATTACAAGCACGCAATGGGCGACGCATTATCGATTTCCTGTGGTGGCAGATGGTTGAGTTGGATGTACATCGCTCAAAAATATGTAATTAGCTGATATTGGTTTCAGCATTTCTTTATATACGCATATTATTACAAATGGGAAAATATATGCATTTATATTAATGCTTTACACATTTTTAAAATCGCATGTAAAGAACTGTCATGAAATAAGGGAGAAAATAATTGTTTGTTAAACTAGTTCAGGAAATTCCAAATTTTAAACCCTTTATTTAATTTCCATGCTTAGGTATGCCCAAAATCCTCATGTTTCAAATTATTACACAACGAATGTAATGATAAGTATGAAGAAAAATAAAGTTATACAAGCAGTAGTTTGTAAATTCACATGTTCAAATTCTAGATATAATAAACACTGGAGCATTTAAAATTGATATCGTATATCGTTCAGAATATATCGAATAATTTTACTTTTTTTTTTTTAATTCTAGAAAAAGTATTGCACAAAATATTGTTATTTATAATCGTATTTTCAGCGTTAGTTATTAAATCTGCAATAGTATTTTAGTTCAGAATCATTTTTTAATACTAGAAACTATTTCTCTTTTGTTTATCTACACTTGCGCGCTGGGGCCTTGTTATAATTCTGAGAAACACAAAATAGGATTATACTGCATATAAAAGTCCGTAAAAAATTAGACATTTTCTTATTAAAACATTAAGTGTTGAAAAAAGTTAACTCATTAAAATACTTAGAATGTATATGACGTCTACAATATTTACATATTTTAGAAAATAAATTAAATGTATACATGTATTACAGTCAAAACACGTAACAATGTATTACAGAACGTTCAGATGAAATTACTGTCATAAAGGGAAATGAGTGTAGAGTTTGCGCTAGTAATATACGGGACAATTGAAAGCAGAATCTTTATCCCATATTCTCTGGAGAGCGAGCTCGGCACTTGGGATAAGTGTTACATAAAGCAGTGACATGCGCATTTAATTCCATCTACCTAATCACTGTTTGTTCCTCATGTTTTGGTTATTGCTTTCAATAACACATTCTTAACAATAATTATCTCGTGCATACAAAACGTTCTTTTTAATTCTATATGCGTTAAGTATCTGGCTCGTCATGATATTTACATTCTGAGCTATGAAGTTTGTATATGTATTGTTTGTCCATTCGCAATATGATAATAACTGGAGAGGAATATGGGTGTCCATTGCATGAAATGCCTACATTGGGAACACATATTTTATTTGTAGCCCCAATAGCCAACACTTGAAAAACTTTCGGCAAATTTTCATTTTAACGAACATGGAATTTAAGAATCTTAATTTTCGATCACTAGAATGTAGAAGGTTATGCCGCAAAACAATAAACATCATAATATTGCACGTAATGCATATCATATTAATTTGAAGATTTAAAATGCTGTGTATATTGTCCTTTATCACAGTTGTGATTGTTATTTGGTGTAGCTGTTGTATTTTCTGAGGCAGATTGCACGAGATGGGTTGAAGTATCAATCTGCAAACACTTGAAAAGAGATAATTTAAACAAACAAAAATAAAACTTGAATGTTATGTATTTTATACGTTCTAGTAACGCGTGCCTCATTTAAGAAAAAATGCTGCACAAGATGAAAACTTTGCAGGAAACAGAGTAAAAATTTAATGACCATTTTTATCATGAAAGACAAGTGAAAGCATGAGCAAGCAAATGGTTAAAAGTTTTATCTCTATAAAAGTATATATAACTTTTTTTTAGTTAGCTTTGGGTTGCTTAAAGTTGAAATGTAGTGAGCTCGTTTTATTGATTATTATTAGTCATACATCAGTATGTTAAATGTATCGATATCTGAAGTGATAGCCATGTCTGCTTTCTGTTTTAAAAAAAATATTTCTTTTGAAGATTTGCTGCAGCAGTGATGGGCTCCTACTAATTACTATTTTGTGTTTTACCTTTCGTGCGCCCATTGGTAGCCACCCTAGTCTATGCAAGCATTATTTAATCTATAATAGGTGTATTTAATATAGTTTTCATTGTGGTAGGTTTTAAACCCTTATAATTATAATTAGTGCATTTCATTTTCTGGAAAATATTTTTCCATATATCTTTGTGCACCAGTAAGTAACTTAAATTTCCTACATCTTTATTTCACTAAATGCGGAGATTTTCTTCATAGCGACTGATGTACTTCCTGGATTATTGTATAAGAGCAGCAAATAACATCCCCCATTTTAAATTTCTTGGGTATTCCAGAACTGAATTTGAGGTCTGAACCCTCAATGCTGAACTTTGCCTCCATTTAAAGTAACTTTCGGATCTCGAGGAGACTGGATGGAGGAATTATGCACACAAAAGTACGTGACCAACTTGTATGGTTCATCGATTGATCCCGTATAGGAATACAACGAGGTGCAGACATATATGACCTATATCTAAGGACCAATGTTGGTATAAGCCTTGGTTAACACTGTAGACAGAAGTACTTGCCTGTGCTTTTGGAGGACTTGAGGACGTTTACCAGGGCAAATAAATTCTCATCCTCTCAAACAGTCAACGTACCGACCAGGTTCTAAACTGATGGAAATGCC
Source organism: Metallyticus violacea (assembly GCA_030762175.1). NCBI lineage: Eukaryota > Metazoa > Arthropoda > Insecta > Mantodea > Metallyticidae > Metallyticus > Metallyticus violacea. The sequence goes on along the minus strand of CM060842.1, from coordinate 97,146,580 downwards.
TAAATGCTCTATCTGCCATGATATCTCGCAACAGGCCTGAACTGCGGTGGGTGCCGGGGCATCAGGGTATTTATGGAAATGAAAAGGCATATCAATTGGCAAAAGAGGATGCTGATACACCGGTTTTGGCCCTGAACCCGCGGTGGAATCAGTAATGTATTGCTAAGACCTCGTTTCAAACATGGATTGAGGATAAATATCCCCAATCCTGGACAAAGACAAGCTAGGAAATTGATCCTAGGAACACCCTTTCCACGTTTCTTCTAAACTTGGACAAAAGAGGAATAAGCAAAGTAGTTGCGTTGATTACTGAACATGGTCACTTCAGGAAACATCTACGACAAGTGGGACTTTATTAGTATGAACTCAATTTGTAGAACGTGTATACAGGATGAGGAATTTGCCTCGCATATCCTGTTTGAGTATCCAATCCTGGTAAGAAACAGACTTACTCTTTCTATAACCAGGAAAGATCTGGGAACTGACGCTAACATTGGAACCAAAATACTGCAACTTGTATAAGGAACAGATTTTGAGAGACAATGAAACACAATAAGTCTTATAGGTTGACGTATAGGTTGACGTCGTTTAAACTCCATTACCTCCCGTTGTCTACTTACCTACCTGCCTGCCTCCTTACCTACCCACCCATCTACCTACCAACTTACCCACCTATGCACACAACAACCCACCCACTTACCCATCTGCCTACCCACCTATCCACCTACCTACCCACCCATCGACCTACCTACCCACCTGAATATATACACGGATGGAAGCAAAAGCGAGGCAGGTGTGGGGGCAGGAATAATAATGTATATTAATAATATACCAGTTCATCAACTACGGTATAAGCTGCACCAAAAATGCTCAAATAATCAAGCCGAGCAGTTCGCCATATTGAGAGCAATGGAACAGTTGGGAAATATAGACAATGTAACTTTCAACGAACGAACAGCAGCAATCCACACGGATAGTCGAATTACATTAGATTTAATTAACAACCATACAAAACACAGTAAAGGAAAGAAAGAATAAGGAACAAGTTCAAATCACTCCAACAAGAACACTGGGAAATACTTTTTACTTGGGTTAAAGCACACATCGGCAATGAACGGAATGAAATAGCAGACCGACTCGCGAAAGAAGCAGCAAAAAGCAAGGACTTGCTGGAGGATTATCAACTCATCCCAAAATGTGAAGTTAGGAATGAATTAAGAGAAGAAAGTCAGAGACTATGGGAAACAAGAGTGGCAAATGACAACGAACTGAGCGATTACAAAATCGTATTTTCCAACTGCAGCTAAAAGACTAAAAACCAACATCTTCTAAGCTCCAATATTACAGCGATCCTCTCAGGACACGGGAAATTTGGAGCCTACTTTCATCGCTTCAAAATAGCAGAGGCTATTTATATCATGTATATGTCAGGAGGGTATACAAACGGTGGAACGCATCTTGTGGCACTGCAAAATCTTGAAGAAAGAGTGAGAAATATTCCGGAAAGACGTAGCAAAAGTAACTAGGTAATGACCAACAGACAACAGTGAACTTGTTTTAAAATATAATAAACAGTTTAAAAATTTTGTAAACAGTATAATTTTTGACAGTTTTCAAATTAGCACAAACTGACTAATAGGTTAGAAAACGTAGTAACTGAGAATGATAATATAAATAATGTAAAAGATTACATATATAACCAATTTCGGCAATCTTCAAAATATGACAAATAGGTTAGAATAAGAATGAAACAACGTTCAAAAATAGTATTAAGGATAACACGTAACAATGAAATGATAGCAATTCATGTTGTATTACTAATTATTATAGTAATGTAGCATGCAGTAAATAAAGAAGATTAAAAAAAAAGTCACCCACCTACCTGTATATGGTGTAGAACACCCTCTTGCTGAATTGCAGTGCCGGGGATCGATGCTTTCGGAATCTTCTGTCTACCATTTCTTATGTACAAGGTTTCGCTTTTTCATAACCTTTTTTATAAGACATCTCTTTGCATTATACTCTGTTTTAGTCTTGCCAACATCTGCTATGTTCTATTTTGTTCGATATGGCACTCGCTCGCATCCGACATTTACCATTGGTTTTAAATTTCAGACTCGAAAAGAAAATAAGGTTCCGCAGGGAGTTTCAATGCCCCTTGCACCCGTAACATCCAACGTGTTGATAGTGAAAATTCCACTTTGTTGATAGGGGAATTTAAAATTATTATATAAATTTTTAAGATGGAATTTATAATACTAATAATATGAAAACTAATTTTTCTGCATTCACAATACTCAAATAAACTGACACACATTAACTGTTGTAAAAACTAAATCACAATAAGTTCTATGTTGTATAACATTAACGTAACATAATACACAAATAAAGTAAAAGTTACCTTTATATTTTGTAATTTTGGTGTGAAAATACATATTTCGATTTAAAATTATTGCTAATATTCTTGTTGGTGGTTTTATGAGTTAATATTTTAAACTATTTGTAATTGTGTCCTTTACTTGATCCGTCCAGTTGACTTCTCCTGCTAATTTTTAAAAGGTATGCTTTACTAAAATTTCGCTCCCTAGCACAACGAGTAGCTGGAACACACAATATTTTTGTCCATCTGTCCTAATAACGGAAATGCACTTCCATGAGGTTTCCACCACATTAATAAATAATAACACAGAAAGCAAGAGTTTGTCAATTTAATTTTGTTTTGCGTTTTCACCCTCATCGTTTTCCTCTGTTTTGGTGGTCATTGGTAGTGATGATTTTGAACTACAGACCGTAGAAAGAATACTTAACTGCTCTTCGGAACACCTATTCTGAACTTCACCAGTGATTCGAATCGTCTTCTGTTGCTGCAATTTCAGGTAAGAAAATGATGACTAAAGTCATGTTGTTATGTACTTCCCAAAATAATCTTCTCGTCCAAAAAGGGTATGGCACTTTCCTTAATTCTCCTGATTTCCACTTTGCCAATCTCAGCAGCGGTACAGTGCTTTATAACTCAGCAGCGATACAGTGCTTTATAACTCAGCAGCGGTACAGTGCTTTATAACTCAGCAGCGATACAGTGCTTTATAACTCAGCAGCGATACAGTGCTTTATAACTCAGCAGCGATACAGTGCTTTATAACTCAACAGCGGTACAGTGCTTTATAACTCAGCAGCGCCAGTTGGTTGGTCGGTTCTTTTATGTTTTCCAAAGTATTAGTTGTCTTCTTCAAGGACGCCAGTAATTTGATTACCTTTGCCGTCAGCTCATTATCGTACACATCTTTGTGTTTAATTTATGCATCAGTTTATTGACCATTTGACCAGGCATTGTGTTTAATTGTTTAATGCTTTTTCTTTGAGTGCTTTGTTCAAATCAACACTGTGACCACTTCTTTTCATGCATTTTACTGCATTAATTTTTTGTAGACTTCTGCAGCCTCTTGTCGCAAAAAACGTCTGCTCTTCAAAAGTGTAGCAGGCAAAATGCTTAGACAATGTGCAATACAAAATACCTCACGTGTGTCTCCAGGGCCTTTTTAATTTCGTTCCTTTGTAGATTACAAATACCATGTGATCAAGCTTTTTTACGAACTATTAAGATGTAACATTTTTCCCTGAATATCTGCAAGGATATTTTCGACTGTGTGATGAAATTTTGTAGTAATAATGCATTATTTTTCAATACCCAGTAGTAAGTAGTAATAAGTACCAGATAATTTCTTTTATTTTATTAGTCTGTCCTGGTGTCAAACTATTACAGTACAAGATTTCATATTAGATGCAGTCACAGCAGAAGGCTGAACTTGGTTATATATGTTTAATATCCTCCTTCCTATATCTATATCTATTAATTCTTCTTGCAGTTCCCTGAAATCTTCCCGATCTCAAGTCTTTGGCACATAATTGTACACAATTGTTTAATCGATATATCGATAATTGCAATAATCTCTTACTTGTTTTATTATTTTGTGCTCTTTAAAATAGATTACTAAATGTGTTATGAAATTGTTTTAAGTAATGCATATGTGAGTGTGTGTAAGTAGAGGCTGGCAAAATGTATACACACTTTAAGCAAATAAAAAACTGTGTTAACAAAGCAAAACTGAATTCACACAAACAGAAAATGACGAGCACTAATCATCATAGATTTTTGTAGTTACAACATGCTTAAAATGCCCACCTTCAACGTCGATACACTTCTGAGTACGTTGAACTACTGATTCAGTAACGTTTGTGAAAGTGTCCTCAGCGATTGCAGCACATGCCGTTTCAATTTCTTCCCGAAGTGCTGTCAGTGTAGCTGGTTTTCTACGGTATACAACATCCTTAAGCGTTCCCCACAAGTAGAAGTCCAACGGAGTTAGATCCGGTTAGATGGCGGTGGAAACTCAATCGGACCTCTTCATCCTATCCAGTACCTTGGGAGTTTGTTATCAAGGTACGCACATACATCTCGGTGGCAATGTGGTGGTGCACCATCCTGTTGGAAGTAAAATCTCTCATTTCCATAGAGTGTATGAATGGCGGGTAAGACGGATGTGCGTATCATGTTCAGGTACATTGGGCCAGTTACTGTTCCTTCAAAAAAGAATGGGCCAATGATCCATTATGTGACTCATAATGTATGTGAATCACACCTGTTTACAGAACATCATATTACTGTTGTTTTTCTGCCCAACTTTGAAGTATATTAAATAGATGTCTACTATAAAAGGGTGTATACATTTTGACACCCTCTGAGATATATATATATATATATATATATATATATATATCACATTGCTAGTTTAATTCAAGATGAGATGGTGTACTTGGTTAGCTACTTCTTTTAATTTGTTCTTGCATACGCTTCTTAAGACAGGTTCTTTTAACCACTGGGTATTTCTACTAGCGATTTAACTACATTTGCTTTGCATGTATTTTTCCAGATGAGTAGACCCGAAGTAAAGAATAGTCAAGTTGAATATTTACTACATGTGGTATATGCATTGCTAAAATGATTGCAGTGCGCTCGTTGATTTAATGTTATTGTGAGGAAAAAGTTCGTAAGTAAAATGTGACAATTAAATCAGCCATGTAGTAATTACAACGCTAACTCTTTGATAGACTGGAAGGATGTAATAAATCTTATAATGTAATTTAGTGAATAGTAAAAGAATAAATGTTTTAATTCAACAAAATTCCTCTCGACTTCCTTGTTATAATGTTCTATTAAGACACTAGGTGAACATTTATAGGTCTACGTCTTACAATGTCACTAACGTAATAATAGAGGGTGAACAATGCTTGACGCAACCGCGGGACTAGCCGGCTGCGCTATGTCGGGATGGCGGGGAGTATATTTCCCCTCCGCTGCGCGAGGCTTCAGTGTGAGTTGAAATCTTGCGCAAGTAGCACACCGCTCACACAACAGCCACCTCGCTGGCCGGCCGTACGCTGCGAAACTGGTCGCGTGAAGGATCGTTCATCCTGTATTTAGCAAAGGAGCTAAGAATCGTGACAATATATACACTTCACTCCTTAACCCTTTTCTTTTCACTAATTTATATTCATTATCATTGCTCTTACCACATCTGTTGTATTTCTCTGTATTCTTTATACACGAAATGCATAGTTCTTGAGAATCTGAAGCTATAAACTGCTTGTTCAGGAAAGACAATATAATATTGTCATATACCCAGTATATATTCGGGCTGCAAGTTAACTTGAATATCATACAGACATGTATAATGGTGGTAGTTTTCCTACACTTAGGCTGCTCCCACTCGATCTTACTCTGTCTTAACCAAGTTTACACGGATTAATATCTACCTAAAATCTCCTATAAACAAAAATAAAAAATGAATCTATAAAATATTTATGCAAATTCTACACCTAAACTCAACATATTGTCTGAAAGCTAAATCTACTATACATATACCCTGAAAAATGAAATACATTCGTATTTTACACGAAAATGAACTGCAAAAAAACACAAAAACTTTCATGCTTTTAGCACCTGAAACTTCAAAAAACCAACTTTATGTTAAATCAAATAAAAACAAATCAAGTCATTGAATCAAGTTTTACACAGGCAACATCCATTTACTATCTATGCAAAAAAGAAGAAAACATTTAAATATTAAACTATTTCATGGCTAAAATTCATTTTTATAGCTTTCACCGATAGTTCTCCTTATAAAAACTTGCATAAAATAAGCATTTAAAGTAAAGTATTCCATAAAATAACCAACCTTGTACCATAAAGATAATAAGCTCTAAATTTATTAGGTATGAGGAAACATTTAAAATTATATTTATATTATTTAAATAAATAACTTATGTTAATTGGCGTGCCCGCCACTCCCGACCTTGTACTGTTTAAAGTTGCTGCGCTTTTAAAAATCTGGTCTTCTAGGAATTTAAGCGAAATCCTCGGATGCTCATTTTCTATTTTCAGACTTTCCTTTTCTGAAATTCTAACTTTTGTTTTCTGAGGCAAAGACTTTTCTGTAAAAGATTCGCTTTTAAAAGGTTACATGCACATCACGGTTGATAAATATCTAATAATAATTAACTTTCTTCAAACTTATCATCATTATTATCTTTATGAATGCCCATCTCATTCGTCATCATTTTCTCCCTCATTCTAAGGTTAACGGTTGAGTAAATCAGTCTCTTAAACTTTCTTAGTTTCTCTCTGCTAGCTCTTTCTTATCTCTTACATTTATTTTTATTAGAAAGCGCGTACTGTTTAATGTACAGAAAGGAGAGAGTTATAATTTATAATTTTCTTTACTTATATTCCGCAAAGACATATGATAGCACACAGTGTGGAAAATAATAACTAGAATGCAATCTCTCTTATTTGCCATCTGTCGTAAAAAAGTTCAATTAACTCAAAATGACCGTCAAAGGTAACCGAGAACTCGTGAGCGGAAGGTCTGAGACTCGATTCCCTCCAGGACCGTCCTCCCTGATGAGGTTTTTCTCAGTATTCATAAAAGGCAAATGCCGGGAAGGTACCCTACACAGACCTAGAACGCTTTCTTCCTTATCCCCCTCTCCCAATTTATCATCTCATTTCAAGTATCGTCAGTGTACATCACCTGTGATGCCTCATCAGTAAAAACGGGCGTTACACACTATTAAAAAAACTCAAAATGAAATTAAAAAAGTCGGTATAAAAATATACAGCGCTTTCATTTAAAATTCCCAAATTTGAATAACTTTCGGTTAAAGTTTATATAAATAAAACATGTCAATTTACAAATGGAGAGGGAAGTTTAAAACCAATGCTGATTAGGTTCATCCCAGCCAGCTCCAGTATGCGAGTTCAAAGATTTTAAAGAGAATGCAGATCTTTATCTCATCTTTAATTCTTTTATCGTTGCTTGTTAATCCCGACTATTTGTCATGTTTTTTAACTTTTTATAGTGTTTAACGCCCCCTTTTTTTCTGTTGAGGCATCACAGAATGAGGACACCGATGATACATGAAGTAAAATTGGGAAAGCTTCTTTTTTAAAGAAGGAAGCTTAAATTTAGGGTACCTCCATGGCATTTTCCATTTATGAGCACAGAAAATACCTCAGTTGAAGGGTATTAGCATGAATCGAACCCCAGACCTTGGGCTCACGAGTCCGTGCCTTAACGATCTCGGTTAAGCGCTTTGATTTCATTGTTATTTGAATTTAGACAGAATAATATTGTTAACGCTACTGAGTAATGTTATAGTTGTATATATGCAATAAGTTGTTTCAAAATATTGCGCCTATACCCTACAAGAAAGTGCACAATGTATTGCTGTAAAATTTATAAATGTGAAAATACTTTTTTCATCCCACAACACTTATTTTTTATTCTGTCCAGATTCAAATAACAGTAACAACAATCTAATTTTCCAGGCAACAGGAAAAAAAAAAATGAGAACAATAATATTATCTTTCAAATTTAAGGGGTTGGTCGGAGTGAGTGGATGAAACATAAATTTAATTTACATTGATTTAAAACTTCCTCTTCAATATCAAAATCGACATGTTTTTTTATTTATATTAAATTTATGTTGCATAGGATGTTATGTTTGAAAACAAAAGCCCTGTATATCTACAAAATGAGCAGAGGCCACATATCCTCATTGTAGTTCAAATGTAGCTGCTAAAATATTTGTGGCCATTTGTCTATTTGTGTAGGAAAAATGAGAAACCAGAGAATGTTATCCATGTAACTGAGGTTGGCTCAACGTTATATGTTGCATTTATTATAGGAATAAATGTTCAAAATACGAGTATGCTATGCCTTTCATAATAAATGTTTAAAATAACTAATATTAGTTGCATAATAAACACAGAAACACCGAGTACTGTGATTAAGAGATCTATAATTTTGTTTTGACTTTCGTACAAAGGTAAGGTTCTATGTTTGATGAACACTTGCATGTACTTTTTCAAAGTGACCAAAAGGCAGGTTTCTGTTGATAATATAGATAAAATAAACTTATTTTACAAATTATAACGCAAGGAGTAATTATCACAGATATAGTTAAGTGAAACGTGAGTACTAAACACAGAAAACTAAAGGAAAATCATGCTTGCTATTATTCCTTAGGCTAAGAGTTCTCTGAACGCTGGGGATGTTCTATGGAAATGCTATAACTCCTCGCAAATCTTTTGGAGTTTTATTGACGCGTTCTTAAAATAAATACATCCAAATACAGCAATCCTAGGATTTACTTTTAATCTCCTTTTGTAAAAAAGCATTAATCTTGAACATTTGCATATCATTAAAGAATTTCCTTAAATTTATTGTGAGTCAGGAATGTGGAAAGGAGTAGGGTAGCAACTTTTGTTCTCTATTCTGGATTGTCATTGTATTGAGTGTACATTCAACAATAATAATGTTGAGTTACATATAAAGTATGTGATATAAGATTTGTGAAGGGGTTATGATACTTTACAGATTGCTTTTTTAAATAAATTAGGTTGTTATTGACGCCTGGGGTGTTTGCTCTTGCCCGTTGCTATACTATTACTCGGGAGGAGCCGTGACGTATTCAGTATAACAGAACTAGATCAACAGCTTCCGTGGTTTGTAGAAGTTAGTGGACAGTCATATCCAACGATTACCTGTTTAAGGGCATATCGATTCTTCTTATTAACCGTACAGAGAGACCTAGTTTTTATTTTACAAATGCATACCTTATTGCTGTACGTAAACATAACACGGGTCCTCCCGGTTGTGTCCTATAATATGAATAGTATACTATTAATTATAAATCTGAATATGTAGAGTCAAGGATGTACGGAGCAGACATTGGGGGTGTCAAAGGGTCGCTTAAATGTTAATTTGTAATACTATACTTTAGCAAAATGCTCACCAAAAAGTTCATCGAGGGAAGGAGGTGTAGGGTTGGAAGAATAGGAATAAAAGGTATAATAATATTGATATGGTGTTAAAAATTCAAAGCTTTTTTTGTAAAATACCAGAAGAATATAACGGAAGTTGAGAAATATTTGGGGAGATAGAGAAATAACTATTGGAGCTTAAATGGAGAAAGTTTGACAATTGGTAAAGAAAATAGGGGTGGATTTTGGGGAAAAAACGAGGCAGAAGATTGAAGATATAGAGGAATAAGGCTTTGCGACAGTTTTGAGGACAAACGTTCTTTATAACTGTGTAGAATAATTTTTAAAAAATTGGGACGAAATAAATATATAGATTGTTGTGATAAAATGGGGAGATAAAACTCTGCGTAGTTACGTACAGGAATTCTATTTGTAAAACATATATGAAGCAATTCTGAAGAAAGATGTACTATATGTAGAAAATATGAAGAATTTTTCCTTCTCTAACAGATAAAAATGTAGAAGAGAGTATTTGGATGAAAATGTGATAGAATATTAAAATGTTGTTGATATGAGGGTAGAAAAATTAACAATGTGGGAGAATTTTTAGGAAGACGGATATAAATAAATATATGAAAACATTAAGTAGCAAGAAAATGAAAATGAATCATTTCATAATGTGCATGATGATCTATCTGGAAGTTATTGGAAGAGGCTGGTATTTAGTTGTGGTAGATTCTTAATTATTTGAACATGTACTTATAATTTTGTTTATATGTTCTACATATTATGTTTTTATTTCATTTCAGGGGACCGGAAAGTCTAAGGGCAAGATGACAGTACTCCAGAGATCAGGGAGCCCAGGATCAGGTTCTGGCTCAGGCAGTGAACATGACCTCATATCCACTGCATCCTCTGCGCTTCGCCGCCTGCACTTCAAATCTGCAGGAGCCGGTCGGATTAAGAAATCTCAGCAACAGCAGCAGGTTCCCAAAGTTGTTATCATGGGTAGTTCTACCTCTTCCAACAATACAATAAACACTAGCACTGATTCAGCAAATACAGTCGCCACTATGATCACCGTTACTGATGGAGATACAGATACCGAAACTGCTCTAAACAATGCGCACCAGTCTCAAGACGACCTTTTGGACGACGATATTTTTAGCGGTTCTAGCACAGAAGATTTTACTTCCAATCAACCATGTCCTCCACCTCCAACTCCACTCCTTGGAGCAGTTCAGAGGGAACAACATTTCATATTTGTACGAACTGAGATGGATGATGAGGAGATTACTAAGCTGAGCATGCCCGATGATAATACGCGAATGATTTCTCTGCTCAAATCGTCAATGGATAACAATGCAGTTCTAAAAGAAGGAATAGAGAGGGGTAAAAGCTCCAGATCATCATCCAAATCGCCACGATCATCGATCAAGTCTCCTCGTTCCTCCCGCCGTCACAGACACAAAGAGGACGGCGTCTGTAGGACAACAACGGCGGTACAGGTTAAGAACAGCAGTAATTCAAATGGACACCGTCCTCCACCACCAGATCTAAGGGTAGATTTCTTCACGGATTCCCAACCACTAAAAGCAGACCAGAGCTACGTGTTTGACGAAGATCTGCTTATACACGAGAGCATAAGCGATCTGACGGCAGCCGTGCCGGCGTCGGACAAGGTCAGTATCGGCAGCGGTGCCAAGAGTCTAGCAGGAACAGTTGTGCTAGCGTCATCATCGTCTGCATCAACCACAACAGTTCTCGTGAAGAAGGCGGGAGCGATACAAGGAACCGTAATACCAGGAGGTGTCGGTGGCGGCGCCTTAGAAAAGACTGCTGCGTCATCATCCTCCTCCCCCGGGACCAATATAAATATCGCGGCGACGCCTCCCGTCGTCAACACTACAACAAACCCACTTGGCGCGCTACCTGCTCCCAGGCAGCAACCAACGGCCACAACAATTGTAGTGCAGCAACCTTCGGTAACGGGAGGAAGCCCAACCATAGCCACGGTGCTACTCAAGAGCACAACGGCCGGCGAAGGCAAAATCAGCAAGCAACAGAGGGAGGAAAACATGAAGCAGCTACTGGACGTTGCTAATACTCTCACACTGCAGGAGCTCCACGACTTTGAAATGAAGTGAGTAACGTTTCTTCTTTCTTTTGTAATTGAGAACAAGATGTCAGCAAGCTGTCTGTTTCGTTAGAGCATATTTAACATTACATTCTTCACATTTCTGGACAAATGTTAGTCTAGGGAATACAAACAATGCTATGTAAACCAAGTCAGCAAGTAATGAGCATTATATTTTAAGAAGGCAATGAATATTAAAAAATCGAATTGTGTTTACACAGGAATAGTTTTGAGTATAAAACAAATAAGTAATACATTTTATAGCTACACTTTAGGCGTAACAACTTCAGTAATAAAGATCTTAGAGGAATTCAAAACGCCCTATCCCTGACAATGTTAAATTTAACACATTATTCACCTATCATCTCAGAAAATATTAAACATAACCGATTTCTGCATGGTAGGAACACATTTTAATAAGATTGATGCAAAAAAAAGTTGTATTAAATAGTAAGCAAGCTACGGTATTTAAATATGATGATGGGCCTTTTACTTAAAAGTTTGGATTTTTATTTTGTAAAAAATAATTATGTATAATTTTTTCAAACGTTTTTCACGACTTTAGTTGTTACTGTATTGGAAACAATTGCTAAATATTTTGGACTTTAACGCAACAATTGTAATATGGGATATTTGTATGGAAAAGAGGCATTTTTTCAAACATTGCAATTACAAACAAACATTCAAAGAAAACTCACACTTCTAGAAGAAATAGAACCTCAAAACATCCAGAATTATAATCCTACATCTTCTTTGTTTTGATCTATTTTTTGTTTTTATATAATTATTTACTGACACAGTCAGCGAAACATTGTCCTCTCTGGGGCAAACATCAAAATCAATTAAGGTTTAACGAGTGAATGCTTCAGAGCAGCGTAAAAAAGTCTCCGACATATAATTAACTTTTAATAGTTAAAACTACTATAACGCTTTTAAAATATATCAAAATACGAGTAAATTAACATGTTCCAATTATTTAATATGGACATATAAAACAATGAAAAAATATAAATTTTATTTCTCCTTGCCCAAAGAGCAGGCATTTGAACGTTAATACCATATAATTGCTGACATGGTTGAATGAAAACACTTTCTCTTTTAACCCTTGCTTAGAATGTTTTGTTGTTTAGTATCTTGCTGTTGTGCTTGACATCTTGGAAGACAACAACGTAATAAATCTGAAATGTTATTAATTTGACATGAAGTACAACAAAGAGACACATTTTTCAAACTTCTTATGTAATCAGAAGTATAAAGCAGCGATTGTGAAACAGGCCGCAGAGCCAACTAGTTAGCTTTTTTAATTTAGCTTATGCTGGTTGAAAGTAAAATAAAAGGTTGTAACTCAGATGGAAAAGTCTTGTTCTTATGAAATTCTAGTACTTTAATTGGAGTTTTCTTAGCTTAAAAAGGTGAGCATCATATAATGCCAGGCCTATAAATGACTTCTTATATACCTTAATTACTTTTATTTCTGGGAATTTAGTGATTTTAACCAGTTTTAAAAATTTTAAACATTATCTACTTCAAAAGGTTGGATTACATATTGTTGATGTAAAGGTATTGATCGAAATATATATATATATATATATATATATATATATATATATATATTTACTATCGATGTTATAGTCTGTGTCATGAAAAGGGAAACTCATTTTATTAAAATCAAAATTAAACATGTTTCTATTAGATATTCGCCAATGCAAACCACCTCTATATTTGGCTACCACACTTTAGCCTTAATTAAAAATTTACGCTCTCATTCTTTTGATTGTTTCTGTTACATTTGTTCTTCTGTTTTATTTTTATTGATTCCTGCATATTTTGTATTTCTTCCTTAATATATTTTCCCTTCTTGTGGTTTGCATAGAGGTTGTTGCTTTTGAATAATAATTTTCTATTTTTGTCTATAATACATTAAAGACATTTTGCTGTCATGGTATGCAATCTATTGCGAACTTTATTTACCATATGCCTGCAAAAAATGTCTCCTTACAGTGTAATGTATAAAATTATTTTCTGTTGTGTGCCACTGCTATTTGAACATGAAATAATGTTTCCCTAGACGCTGTGAAATGCATTTATCTCATTATCAGTGAAAAATTTAAGTTTCCAATATTTCTTTCCCTCCGCGAAATGCCATTTTAAGCTCATAATTCTTTATAATTTATGGTTGGTCTCTTCAAATGTATTCATTTCTGAGGAAACATTTGGGGATGTTAAAGTGAATACACTCAAATTGCATGTGTTTGTATATATTTTAATCTTACTTTTATAAAACATATACTTTGTGAAAAAATAACTTCAGTTTCCCAACTGCCTTTGAAAATGTATCTATAAGTAAACTTCCATTACAATGTTTTGGGTTTTACATTATTTCTTAATATAATTAAAGAAGATGGCGTAATGATTGTGAAAAAATTAGTGAAAAATGCCAATATTATATCAAACATTTTTATCTTGGTAAAACGACTATAGTCAGTGGAAATAGTGACCCCCACAACGTAAAGCAGTTTTTCAATGCAATAAAATCATATTGGCTCTTTCTATTACAAAATTAAAATTTATATCACTGGATATTAAATGGCTCATAGATTTATTTATTTAATATGGTACATTTTGAGAGAAGATAAAAAACAGTTTCTATTGTTATTTCATTCACTCGTGCATTTGTACTAAAGCCTTTCTACGAACCAACGAAAAAAGATATCGCCCTACACAGAGAGAGCAGACTATTTATGTTACGGACAAAAACAACAATAAAATCAGAGGCTATACAGTCCTTATGGGTTTCACTCAAGGCACCTTTCAATGAACCTGTGCAATTTAATAATGCCGGCGTTTTCTTTACTGCTTCTTGCGAGCAGATATGAATCTTAATCGGATATCATTTAACTGGGTACATTAAAAAGCTACTACATATCTCTGCTTTGTTGCCGCATTTTGTTAATGTGCTTCATAACACAAATATTTCACTTGCTTAAAGTGCAAATGAGATCTGTATACGCACTTTTACAAGGGATACAACGCGTGGGATATTGTACGCTTTTCCGAAAAGCAAAATAAACATAATTCTCATTTATTTAATTACTTTTACAGAATTCATTTAAATTCTTAATACAATTAGAACTTCGCTTATTTCCTAACATAATATTATTTTATAGTTGTTTTCTTTTCTTTTTATTAATCCAAGTTTAAACTTTGATATTTGTGTAACACCCAAAAAAGAAAAAACAAACAAACAAACAAACAATATCTCGAAGATAAGATTAATTTTTCTGTTTCATAGGTAGCGAAGTGCTAAACATTAGTTAAATGAAATCTCGTGTACCATATAAGCTAATACTCGTTTCCGTTGACTCGCTTAACTGCTCCTTTAAGGTTAATTGCCAATATTTCAAGTGGCATGTTCTGGGGCATAAAGAGCTCTTGTAAGCTGAAGGTCTTGCGAGCCAAGAACTTTTCTGGATGAATGACCAGCTTATTGCAGGCTTGAGAAAGTAATGAAAAGAGAACACGGTAAAACGAACTTGGAAAGCACTTCTCTATAAACTCCTTTCGTTTGCCTTTGATCGAAAGGGGAAATACCCAAGAAAATTTTGTTCTCATAAAGAACACTTGGTATCCAATACAAGTCCTTTAAGAATATTCAGAAACTTCGGATCTTTTGAATATTTGTAAATAGTGCATTTTCCCAAGTTTAGAACGATATTTAAATTACAATTTAACTGTTGTCAAAGTTCAGTTTAACGTTATTTCATGGAATGGTCCGAAGAAAACTGCACCAATAAGCGGTTTTATTTTTGATTGAGTTTCGTAGGCAAAATTCTCTGGCGGTACCCTGCTATATTGATAAGTAGACATGTTCCTTTAGGAAAGTCTTGTTGGCTATAATTTTCCATGTTGTCTGTTGTATAAATAATATGACAGACAACATCGTCAAATAGACGATGAAGAAAAATGAACCCAGAGTTGCTCGATTCCTGAATAAATCGGCTTTGTTTGAGAAAACTGCAGAAGAATGGAAACACTCATAAACAGAACTTTTCCCAGCTGGATGTAAAACCTGAGCCCGCTACCGAAATTTTTGTTAACTTGTGGTATAGTGTCAATGCGGTTTTATCGTGATGTCTTGATTTGAGATTACACAAAACTTGAAATATTTAAATAATTTCTGCGAGGATATGATTTTAGTTCAATAGTCACATCCACATACCATCTGATTTTATACTTTTGCTGAGAGATAACCTTTGTTACTAATATAAGTAACTTTCATGTAATCTCTAAGTCACTTTCATTACTATTTGGTAGGCTGGCATCGAACTTGCAACTTGCGCATGCCCATCTCGTGCATTTCTCACATTGAACTAGCTTTAAAATGTAAACTTTGATCCTTTCATTTTAAATAGGATGCAGTTGTTAAAACATCTTTTGTTTTTTTACCGTTGCCTAGCAACCTGGACTGTTATTGTTATTTGAATTTGAAACAGAATACTACTATAAAAATTATTGTGCATATATTGTAATAATTATTTTGGTAATAAATTGATGCATAGGTTTACTATGTAAGTGTGTTAATCAGGAGTTCTGAAATTAATCTGTGTTATGTATTGTTAATAATAGCAATTTATGCTAAAAATGGTGTTTTCATTCTACAATTAACTGGTATTCTTTATTCTGTCCGAATTCAGAAAACAATAACACCTCAGGTTGCCAGGAATCAATATAAAATAAAAGACATAACAATTGCATCCTATTTAAAACTTAGGTATGAAAATGGGGGGTTATCATTTGAAACTTTAAAAGTGGGGATGACTGGGGGTCAGGGGTTGAAATGTAAAATTAATATTTATTTTCAACTGCAGTATCTGAATTGACGTGTTTCTGTTTAAACTAAAAGTATTTGTTCAGACTGGCAAGCTTTGAAATGAAGTTTGAAGGCTGGAAAGCCCATAAGTATGGACTTTCTCTAAGACCATTTTAATTCTTCCTCTGGGATCCGAGTGTATTTTTTGTTAAGTTTATCTAATAACTTAAAGCAAATAAGAAATACAGAGAAGTTAGTCTAGGATTTTACAAAGTTCTATTACAAAGAAGTATCAAGGTGTTATACGTTCCTAATAAGCCCTTCAGAGAAGATCTAAAATAACGAAGAACGGTGAGAATTCAATTAGCGGCTCTGCGGACGCAAGACGATTTTATATTTCAAAAATAAAAGTACGAGCGTTCTCTTTTTCCGGTTCTTAAGGAAATTTAATTCGTTTCAGAGCGTCATAAGAATTAAGAACCTGTTGGCGAGAGTGAGTAGCACTTTTGCTGATTACAAAATAAGTACATACAGACATCGAAAAGTTTACACACACCTGGTATGTTTGTAAAACACTGAAACATTATATATTTCGAGTCAAACCCTTTTTCAAGAAGAAAATTAAAAGAATATAGATTGATATTAGTTTGTGTTTTCTTATAAAGTATTTACGTAACCTTATAATCTGTTCATTGTGGTGTAACGTTTCTCAAATTAAGGTTATTTTATTTTCTCCGATTGGTGTATATTTAAAGGTTATATATATACTAGAACTTTATTTGGTCTAAACAGAAAACTTTGGCCATTATCTTCAGTTATAAATACATAGATTAAGGATATTTGAAAAAGTTTAGAGAAGGGTAATAAATGAAAATAGATTTTAAATTTTAGTCACTTTCAACTCTTTCTTTTAAGAGGCAGGATTTCTTAAAAATAATCCTTAACAAATCTACACCTAAATAATAAGATTAAGAATTCCATCAAGAAAGAGAATACATTTTAACTGTCAATAATTATGAAATATACGATTTATATAAAATTTAAATAAAATTATAAAATGTTCTATATTATTTCTATTTTATATACAGTAATGAGTTTATATAAATGAACGGGACATAAAGAGAAGCAGCTAAAAATGCCAGTGTTTATTTCAGTTTTAAGCTCGACTATTTAAGATAAATTAAAGAAATAGGACATTTCCATAAACAGTTGAATTTATTTAACTTCTCAAAAGTGAATATGAAACACAAAGATGATGTAGTCTGCTTCCTCGTCTCACGTTAAGCTTATTATTTTGATCTTTTTGGAAAGATGGCACAGTCTATGAACTTCTCTAAATGAGCGTAGTTCCTCATTAAATTCACGCTTAACTATTTCAAGTAAATGCTGAACTCCGACATATGCATGCCCGGATGTTTTACACTATCTTCTTTAGAAAGTTATCACTTACACAAATAACTTTTGGTGAACTCCACTTTACAGCCGGAAACTGACATAAAATTCTTTGCACACATAACGCTAAATTATTTCTAAAGCAAATTAAATTAAACAAATATCGTTTAAAAGTGGTAAAGCTCTATAGCGGCTTTATAACATAAAATACACAATTAAAAGCAAGGGATATTAGTTATTCATTCGTTTATTTTTCATTGTATATTAATCAGATTTTATAACATTTTTCTTACATGCTCGTTTTCAATCAGTGCTTTGTCCTCTAATTTTTAAAAATAATATGTTTCAAACAAAATTTTATTTTCATTTGAAACATATCATAAAATTTAAAATTAATATATCTTATTGGATCCATTTAAAACAGAGTAAAATAACCATGAACACGAAAGAAAGAACAAAAATTCAAAATATTTGAATATTAATTATACATACTTTCAATAATCATTACATTACGCAATAATGTTACCGCCACAGGTGGCCGAAGTCGTTAAGGGGAGGACTCGTGAGCAGGAGGTCTGGGGTTGGAATTTCACCACGACCGTCCTCCCTGATTGGTTTTTTTTTTTTATTAGGTTTTCCTCAGTCCTCATAACTGGCAAATGTTGGGGAGGTACCTTAAACTTAGGCCTGGAGCGCTTCCTTCCTTAAAAATAGAAAATCCTATCGCAATTTATCATTTCATCCCATATATCACTAGTGTCCTCCGCCTGTGGTGCCTCAGTAGTAAAACGAGCGTTAAACACTACTCAAAAAAAAAAAAAAAAAAAAAAAAAAAAAAACTCACACACACACACAGTTTGAAGGTAAAGCTAGATACTTAACACTAAAATAACTGAAATACTTTTTATTTAAATTATGCGGTATATCAATTTACTACACATGGAATTTAGGGAGATAATACACTTAGGGAGATGCCTGCTGAGCCAATGTGCTGAACGGGGTTCATCGGGCAAATACCGGTCAGAGCGATTCTCGAAATTCTGATTAACGATCGCTATACTTTTGTTATTGTATTTATATTGGTTATTTATCCCTACATTCCTGAGACTTTACTGCTTTTATTTCTTCTGAAGCATGAACATCTTTTTCTAAATATTACTTGACTTTTACTCCTGTTAATTTCTGTAATTTTGGTATGCAACAACAGGCGCCAGCTCTAATACCAAACAGAAAATCATTCTTAAATACTAAAGCTCTGACACCATTGCAGACTCTCGTAACTTGAACCGCATATCGAGCACTGGGAGTACGGCTAGTGTAGTCAAACATGTAGTGGAAAGATGGGGAGAGGTATAAAGTGCAGTGCGCAGCTCAGGTGAAGATACAGTCGCGCGGGAGATGAGGAAACAGCCCCCTTTTTATTTATAAGTACCTGAAATTAATTATTATTTTTTCAGTATTTTTTAAAGTTTGTTCCTATCATGTCGTTTTCAGTTCTAAAGATTTCCACTATACTACTTTAGAAAAATGGCATTATCAATCAAATAAAATATAGGTTTTTCCATTAATGTTTTTAGTGAAAGTTACATACTTCTATTAAATAAATAGCAATACTTTTTGGAAAGCAAGGCGTTTGACTGGTCTGTACAGATGTGATATCACTTTAATTCAGCAAAAATGAACACACGAAAGTTGTTTGTGCCCATTGAAGTTATATTTTACGTTGCGCTACTTGATATGGAATAGCAGTGTAGTTCAGTCGTACACAACTTGTTTTGAGTACCTTATAACGAACAGCCAAGTTCGTTCGAGTTTTATTGATCACTTATTCTCAATTTTGTGAGAAATAAAATAAGATGTAGCTATGCTGACTACGTAAATCAGTAGGAATACTGAGAGAAACACACGGTAATCGGCATAGATAGAACAAAATAGAAAAAGTTTGACTAGTGTAATCTAACCTAACCTAACCCTGAAGACACTTAAAGCTGATTTTATGGTGCAAACTAAGCAAAATAAACCGTAATTTTAATTGCGTTTAGTGCCACTAGCGTGGAAACATTTAAATTTTACACTATGATGGGAATAATTATCTAGAAACGAAAAATAAAGTACCAAAATGATTCTAATGTAACAGGAAAATGCATAAAAAGACAAAAGCAATGCAAAATTTCTATGACGATTCATCTGCATTTGGGTAGATCTTCGAACGACTATGTGACTCAGCTGTTGGCAGCATCCCTGCTGACAAGTCACTGTCACCAAGCGGTGGACTCAAAAGTTGAGGTAGTCTCCGCTTTTGAGGGCCAAGTGCCAAGCCAGCCGACGTTTGCCAACACCTCCAGCGTAATCACCGCCTGGCACTGACAAGCAAAGGCACTCCCCCCGCGAAAAGTAAGATAAATAGAGGACGGCTTTAATTAGGCTTACGGTTCGTTAAACTGTTTCAATGTTTACACGGGCGATGTTCTCGCTTCGAAGGCACGAAATCGCTTATTTAAACAAGACATTATTTATTTTTGAATATTGCAGAGGCCTTCAGGTTTATTTCGAATATGTTTTGTGTATATAGTGAGCGGTCACTAAGCATTTATCACCTTCACTACGCCTTTCAGCATTTAACAAAATTGTATTTTGCTTCTTTAGACACATTTTTAATGTTGCATTCTCTTTTTACAACTGCAGTAAGAAATAGTTACAATATGCATATTCTGTGTATTATTTGCTTCCGTCCACATTTCCAGGTTAGAGTGGTAAACAAAGTGTGTTATATATGCAAAAAGCATAAAAAATATGGATGTTAACGTTCTAGGTTTTGACCTTTTACACGTGTAGGCTATTTTATACGGTTAGCAGTGAGATTAACACAATATTGTTTCCATTATTGAGAGTGTAGTGGTTTCTCAGCTTTAAAATAATGCACAGAGAGACCAGTGGCATTAATAGGATTTGGATTAAATCCAACGGTGATAATTTGCTTTGTTTCGTAATATAAAGTAATATAACAGGTCAACAAAATCGATGCCATCGTGTACCATAGGATCTTTGTGCTTCGGAACAACAGATAGCACCGTATAATTTCACAATCAATACGAAAGCCACGATAACTTATTCCTAAGAACACCATTTGGTATAAAATACTTATTAGCTTTGTATAAATATATTTGCAATACTAAAGCTTGGACTACATTGTATGTTCATTTCACATCCGCTAATGAGGGTTTAAAGACAAACATGTGAATATTTTACGTTATTTAATTCATGTGCTGTTAAATTATTTAAAATGACATTTAGATGTATAGGCCTATTATTATTATTATTATTATTATTATTATTATTATTATTGTTGTTGTTGTTTTGGTTTGCATACTTATAACAAGTATATATCCATTTAATTTTAATTTTATTTTAAACTATTGCACTTAGAAGGCAGTGTTTTTTTACAAGTTTTAAGAGGTTACATGGCGCTTTATGTTAGCTACACTATTATTTACAAAATAGTGCACCTGCAATTCAGTGTGATCGAAACAATTTTGATTTGAATTGTTGTTTTATAGGTTTCTAGTGGTTTTTGTGTTTATTTTGTGAATTACTGAGTTAATATTCGTAGAAGCAGTGAGGTACTAAAGAAACGTTAATTTTGTAGCAACTAGCATAATTACAAAGTAATGTGAATTGCATATGCAAGAATGAAATGATGGTATATAAAACACAATTCAAAATGTGACTCTTGAGAAGAGAAATAACCCCTCGCCAAAAATACATTTATATCTAAGTTATGTGAACGATATAAGCAGCTTAATGAGTGAGGAGGGAAAAAAAACATAGTTAATGGTTGAAACGTTTACGTTTCTCTTTATTTAAGCCTTTTCAGTGAAGTTTTGAGTGATTTTTTGTGTTGGCATCTTTATAGTGAACAAATGTAGGAGGCCTTCAATATGAAATGGATTGCAACCAGAGGTGGTTCTACCTTACGTTCACATGGTCACATGACCTAGCAATTGCAAATGAAAAATGACACTCGTTATGTTTTCTTTACTCTCTTTTGAAAAACGCTCTCTTTTCTTTAAGCATCACTGTGTAGCTTTACTGGAATGTTTGACGAGAAATAGCAACCCAAGGGTGCTTACAAATCTATTCTGTGCTTGCCCTCAGGGTCTAAACGGTGCTTAGGTACGTCTTTATGAGCTCAATGGACACGATGCCTTTGTATTCACTTTTGAAAACAAAAGACAGCATCTTACTATTAGCTGCCACATTGAGAATTACATGACTTACCCCCGCCAGGCTACTAAACACAATCTAACCATTTGCAGAGGGCGAAACAAAAGTTTGTCGTTACATGGAAGTCTTAGTCAATTTCCTGTTGCCGTTTCTCAGTTTCTGAATTCCTTCTGAAGGGATATGTGGAAAATGCAGCTAGTTATAATAACTTATAGTTTTATTCTAAGTCTCTGTGTTATAAATGTGTGAGTCAATTCATTGAACTGTAGTTTGGAATAAATTGATCTTCAAATAATACGCCAATAAACGCTGTGAAATGTGCTCAAATGAAATACATGTAGATTGAACTCCTCTGAAGGAAATTATAATTTATTTTTATACCAAGTTCAATTCTGTAGCACCGCGAATGAATCCTATAACCCAAACATTTTGAAAAAAAATGAATTTAAAGTTAACATATTGTACCCTATCTCCTTAAAATTTGTAAAAATCTGTCCCGATTACAGGAATTATTGATTGTGGTTGCGAATTGAAAGTTTGAAGATTAAATAAACAGGTTAGACCATAATTTCCAAAGTTTACAATTTGAGGTTTATGAGAGTCATGCCATAGAATTAATATTAAAATCTCATATGCCCTATTTATTTTAGAGGTCGCAAGCCACCACTGCTTGCAGTTATAATAAAATGTATTTGTTGGAATGAAAACTTTGGTGAATGATGGTAGCCTGGAAATAATGAAAGTGCATACCTAGTAGAGACTAAAACTCTTGGAAAGGTTCAGAATCAACAAACACAATCAAAACAAACAAAAAGAATTCTAGAGAATGAGGAGACACAGCAGGAACATACTGCATGGTATTATTGAGTCTGTTTCAGTACATCTGACTCAGTATTTACCATTTTAAACTATAAATTCCATTTTCTCAAGTTGACATTTTTACTATTTATGTACCTTTATATTAAAAACTGTTTAAACTATCGGATTGAAACTTCTGAGCTCTTTGATTAATATCTAGTTCATCTGTTGAAGCTGAAATGCAGCCTGGTTTTGCAAAAATATTATGTTTAACATTAATTTGTTTATTCAAAAAGTATTTCTTAAATGCCATGCATATAAATAAATTAATTCTGCTTTAGTATCCAAAATTAATATGAAATAAACAAATGTAAAAACATATAAGCTTCAACTCTAATTATTTTTAAGAAATAGAAACAAAACATATTATTTAGCGGATCTTCAAACCTACCTAAAACAAATACACTGAATTTGTTATGCCGTCGTTCCGTATAGGATGTACAGCGTGATATCCACATACACGGCCATAGACCAGTCAAATGCTTAGAGTGTGTCATTTAACCGCCTCTAAGCAGTTCATAGTTGTAAACAAAGTGGTCAAAAAAGAACTAAACACAAAACACAATTCATTTCAGTCAATTAGAAATAAAACAATCTTTATCCTCCACGAGATTGTATCTATGTCTGAACAGCACTATATACTTCTCCCTGTCTTTCCACTGCACGTTTGAGTACACTAAACGTACTCCCAAGTGCAGCTGGTTTAACGAGAATCGGCAATGATGTCCCAGATTTAGCCATCATGTGCCTACTTATCTACTGAGTATTGGTTTTTTTCTTGAGGGTCTACTTGCCATGCAGCAATTATTTTAACTGTTCCTTTCACCACCTCTAAGGAGTTGAAGCGTTTAACGATGCTCTAGATGTCTGGAAGTTGCCGGATGCTCCATGTCACTGTGCATGATAAAGGCAAATGACAAACTCACACGGGTTAATCCATATGAAATCGGACACTTAAGGAGCCTTACAAATTAATAAGGTTTGTTTTCTTGTTTTAATGCCATAAAGTTATGGCATTTTTGTAAAAATCAACAATGTCGAACGACATAAAAATGAAAAGACTAATGCTAGAGTTTTAAAAAAAGTTGATGTTATACATGCTATAAATGTAAGGTGCCACGTTTAATGTAAAATTTCAAATAAGACATAAATCAATTAGTTCATATTTGACTAACTTCTCGACGGAAAACAACACATAAAAATATTGACTAATGCTCTTTCCCTCTCTTACAAAATATGTGCTTATATTAGTTTGATGATCTATCAAAAAGAACTTTTATAGAAAAATAATTTCGTTAAGTTATATTTGGAAACCGCCAGCCTTGCTACTCGCATCCGCATATGGTCGTGTATTACTATGACTTAGTGCTGACTGTGTGATAACTCAATCAGCGTGCAAGGCAGATATATATGACTTTTTTCTATACTAATTTACTTTGCACATCAAATCTGAGCACTATATTTATTTGACTTAATAGTTTACACTTTCAATATATTTTTATTTTTGATTGCCTCTGTTGGAAAATCGTTCCAATATGTTGTCTTTTAATCTTTAAAATGAATGATTATGTTCGGCAAAATATCTTTAAAATGGACCATTCTTAGATTTTTATTGTAAGAAATGTGAGAAATATGACTGTAAAAATAAATAAATAAATAAATAAAATAAAATAATCAATACAGTAACTGGATGAATTTTTGTATGAAATCTGTTAGACCGACGGATTTCATAAATGCATTGTTTTATTTGTTATTGATATGTAAATATATAATAAAAATTAAAAAAGTAACTTTCTCTCAAATATCACATGGAATAGTGACATTCCTCTGTTCGTCTTACTCTTACTGGTCATCAACACAGCACTGATTATTGAATGGTAATTATTATTATTATTATTATTATTATTATTATTATTATTATTATAACAGGACGAGAATACAACTAATTGCAAAAATAATTTCAAAACTATTTTTTTACGGAAACGTAACAGCAAATATTTCAAAAGAAAACAAAACAAAACACATGCCACCACACAATACTAATTAACAATACTAAACATACATTTATAAAACATAAAAGCTCTCTATGTATCATAATGATAATTACATTAAAAACAAATATGGTTAGACAAAAGTTCATGTCAGTACAGAATTATTTATTCCCTCCCATTCCGGAGATATATATATTATATCGTTGTAGCAATAGCCTGGTGGCAGATTTAAATGTATAATTGCACTGCAGAGGAAAACACACTCACTATGACTATCTACTCTAGTCTCGGACCAGCTCTTTCGAGCTACAAGGCGTCACTATTGTGGGAAGTTGTTTAACAAAAATGGCATTAGGAAAAATGCGGTGAAGTCACAAAAGATTACATTAGCGGGAAATTTTCAACGTTATCTCCTTCGAAATACTCTCCTTGAGCAACGATACCATTAATCCCAGTGTTTCTGCCACTTTTGGAAAGCGGCCTCAAGGCCATTGTAAGTGAGTGTAGACCTGTGGCCGGTTTTATGAGTGCATTATTATTGTGTAGGTTGGGGGCTGTTTTATAAAGGGGATGGTTATCGGGGATAATAAACTTGATCAAATATAATTAATTGATAAATAGGAAAAATAATCAGCTATTACAAGATGAAATTATATAATATTGATTTTTGGAGATGGTTCATTGAACGGGTCGATTTCAGATGGGCCAGCCCTTTGTCTGTCTCCGGTTGTTGCTTCGATTATTTCCCGCTGATGAGTTTTAAATTCCGTAGATACCTCGGCTATGCTTGTGCTCTGAACACAATATTCGGCCACTATTGGAAGTGGCGTCTTCTCAAGGTTGAATATCGACCTTTCCTGGATTCAATCGACAGGGGAGGAAAGGAGAATGGATGGCATATTGTCAAATAATCAAGTTGTTGCACAGTTCACAACATTTATTACAAGTCCACTTGTAATTCACGACACGTTAGCACCACTGGCAAGGAGATGAACAAAAGTATTCCCGTGATTTTCTTTTATCGGTCACACACTAAAAACTTGATAACTAAACAAATCATTCGACACACTGTTCATAACTTTTCCATCATCTGTCCGTACCATTTGCGTCTACAAACTGTACTGACCACTACTTCAACCAAACTGCTGCTACAAAAACTGAACCGAAATGCTTCTAAATTTGACTTCCTTTACGCGTCACTATGCGAGAATTCAATGTTTATAATATTCTTGATGCGTCATAAATCCTATTCTCTGATTGGCTTAATATTTGGTTGATAGAAGATTCTCGAAGGGAAATCGAAAATTCGCCTCTTGAAAGCCTGAAATTCTCAAGGGAGAAAGCGAGCTTGCATGGTCTGCTCCAAGGACTTTTTACCAGAGGCTAGAATGAAAAGGGTCCTGTGCTATACAAAAGTATACCTTGCGAATGGCTCCAGACACTTGCGACTAAGATACAGCTGTGTGTGATATTCTTGCCTTTACCACATATACAGGTTTCATCTTTAATGCACTTTGTCAACTTCATAAAACTATATACATTATAAGACACATATTGATAAACGATTAAATCTCAATGCCTTACAATTACCGTCACTATTTCTACAGAAATGGAATCTTGATCTCTTGCTACAAACTCTCTGAGATTCACCATTTATCTCGTCAAGAGTGTTCAAATGGGTCATCTGGAAAAGGAAAAGGTTCGCATGAGTTTATTGTACTCCTACAATCATGAACAAATTCCCGAACTCTTTGCAACTTTCAGGGATGTCCTTCCACTTTTGAAGCGCCCGTACCACTTGAAACATTGCATACGCCCAGTTGGATCATCGCCGTATGCTTGCCGAAGCATGTATAACGTCTGTGGCCGATTTTGCAAACAAAGCGCAAATTTCACTTTGGCTCTTTGTTCCAACTTGTCTATGTAAAAACCGCAGACTAGAACATGTGTGTAATGACAAAAATATCGATTACATTTCTTCCGATGTAAACATAGCGATATCGCTTTGGCACATTGCTAGTTCAAGATTACAGTTCCATAGTGTTGTGCGCGCAACCCTGTGCTTTCTTCTATTGCCACGATACAGAACTAATCCGGAAACCGTTTCGTATATTAAATGACAATTAAAATAGATTTTGGAGCAAATGGAAGTTGAATATTCAAATATTGAAAAACGGCCTCAAGATAACATTTGAAATAATATAACAGATGAAATAATCCGCTGAAATTGATAAACACATTGGCAGATAAGTTTCATTTTCTGGTGTAAAGTTTAACAGATTTCTTCCTTGCGAATATGGTATAAAATGAACTGAAAGATTATGCATAATATGAAATGTAAACTCGGTATCTGGAAAAAAATAGCTCGCTGCAAATAACATACGATTTTCATAAGCATCATTTCATTTCTTTATTTGTATCACATTACATAATTTCAATGACCCCATTCATTTTAATGTATTTAAACCATAACAGTTTTTGCATCTTACAGTGAAAAACGATATATGTTACATTCAACAACTAGCAATTTTCTTCCTATCTAATACAGCAAACTAACTGTCGCATCGTACTTTTATTTTATTTATTTAGTTATTTATTCATTGTATCTTTGGCTATGCGTATCTAAAGTGGTTTTGGTATGCAAATATTTATCACTTACTTATGCATTATATGTTTATACATATATAACTCTGAAAATGTTTTGAACTGTGGTGCTTTCAACTCGACTTATCTTATAAATTGGTCAGCAACAAATTGTGTGCTTGCTATAGAAAAACCATTACTTCTTTAGAAAAGTTAAACACGATAGTCTTCCGGCACATTAACGAACTCTTCTGCCAATTCTTTTCTACTTATAAAACCATTCAGTCAAATATGTATATTACTTTAAACATTTACATGAGAGCGTAATGTTTTAGCAAAGATGTGCAATTGTTTCTCGTAGAAATTACTTATACTTATGATAAATTTATCTCTAAGCAAACATTTAGGCGATATTCTAAATTAAAAGCAAATAAATGTAAATGCTGAGTATCCATATTATACAGTATACATGTATTAAGTTTTTACCAGAATGTTGGAAACCTTATTTATTTCTAACGCACTTACAGCACTTGTATCGCAATATACTATTCGTAGGACTCACGTCTTACTTTAATAAATGTTTGCAAATTTCTTTTGTTTATATAAATACACTCAACATGTCAATATTCCTTACAGACTTGATATCAGTGCGTTAGGTAATCTGGTTTACTTTCATATTGTTCATTTCTTCTATATTTCTGCCTTACCTTATCCATAACCGAATAGGGATCACGCTAAGGATTTGTAAAGAGCGCTCTTTTAATATTCTTGATTTGGTTTAAATATATATGAAATATTATATTAATATAAATACATGAAAATGTCTGTGCCATTTACCACACTGCTCTTTTCAGTCTGTACAGCGAGAGTCATACAAGTATTACCCACACGCGCGACATTTTCATTTGCATTGAAAGTTGCTAGTTGCGGGCTACGTGCATTGTTAATAATAGGACTAAAAATGAACGATATTCTATATACTTTATGAAATAAAACTACTTAAATATATGTTGCATATTTTAAGAAAAGAGAAGCTAAAACTGACTACCAATAAAATACGGCTAATTATTTTTGTAGGAAGATTTCCAAGAAATATCCAACGCCTTCTAATGTTTTCTTGATGGGGACTCTTGGCTGTATTCTTTGCTTCTTAAGGCGAACTCTTCCATTTCCCCATGGTTATTAACTGCATTCTTCTTCTACTATACTCTCATAGTCATTTCGAACTTAGCCTCATTAAGAGCGAGGTTTCTATAAGGAGAATTCAGTTAGTTTACTTTCTACATAGTAATAGGTGGTTAGCTCATCGCCTCCGTCACCCTTAATAGAGAATTAAGCTATTGCTTAAAAGGCTTAAGATTTTGCTCAGGGACGTCTTTTTTCAGGTATGGAGTTCTTTAACGTGTCGTAATCTACGACGAGGAATTCATGGTTTAAGAAACTTGGGCACTGGATATTTACGTCCTGATAAATACATCGACATCAGTCGGGATTGAACCCCATATTCTGGGTCTCTAGGGAAACGCTTTACTCTAGGCCACCGAGGTCACACTATAAATCAATGAACGGCTTGAAACTCTAACAGGAGAATATTTATAAGCAAGCCGACTTTTCAGTACTGATTCGGAATGTGCTTTGCTAATAATAAATCCTCGCTCAAAGCAGTCCGAATGGTCGATACTTGTCCCAAATAGTATTTCTTGTTTATTACTGACGGAAAATCCTTGAGTTCGAAGAACAAAATTGCACCAAAAGACAGTATTTGCTTCTGAATTCTAGGCAAATGATTGTTTTTATATATTTATCACCGCAGTTTCTTGCTAGAGGGATCCTGCCCTTTGTTCTTCCTACTGCTACGCCAGTCAAAGTCGTGTATGTGTTTGTATCGCATGCTTCGAAGGGCATTTGCCTTCAGGGACTACCATTGGCCAACTGAGGCGTTTTACGTAAAAAAACCGTTATCACTATTTATTTCGTAGGCAAGAAAATGGCACATTCTTGCTTTTTGGTTCAGTTTTTATAATCCTGGGGGTTTTCTTTTCATTTACATAGAAAAAAATGTTATCCTAGCTTTTAAAACTGTATAGTAATATTGCCAGCTTAAGCGTGGTTCATACTGCACGGGAAACGAAATCAAACGGCAATTTTGATCTCTACCTATGCATATAATGCCAATTGCACTTTTAATTAGCCGGCGGAAGTAGAGCGCTATGAAAAGTGCATAAAAAAAAACAAGCTAATTGTAGTGCAGAAAATATGTTCCTCGAATAATTATGCAAAACTAAGTCGGTTCAGTTGCCGGTCAACAACTTGCACAGTCAATGTTTCTCGTATATGCCCTTCTCCATCAGCCACAGATTTAGCTCTGTGTATATCCTTCTGGCCGCTATATTTAACACTGAAAGATGTGTTACGGTGATTTAGAGGATAAACGCTTTCTATTTTAGAGTAGCGTGAGTAGCTAATGGTTCACGACTCTCGTATATTTCTCCCTCGTTCCTAATATTTAGACATTAACGCTGTGTGTGCCAAGTTCTTCACACCGGGACCACCCGACAGGGTACAGACGGAGATTTCGAGCTATAAAGTATACTTAATGTAGCGAGTATCTTTTTCAAAGCTCTTAGTGTGTTTTGGTGGGCTTTTATAGTGCACCTCACATCTGGTGCCCACAGTACAGCCAGTATCAAAGGATGTAGGTGGGAGAGAGATCTGAAAGTTAAAGGCCTTACCTAGAAAATACAAGATTTAAGAGATTTTTTCTTTCAACACCGTTACCTTGTAAATCAATACATTTAGTCCGACTTTCCTACACATTAATACCCTCAGTAAAATAAGATTTGTCCAACTGTGAAAAATAAGCGCGTAGCTCATCTTCAATCTCATCATTTGAGGTGAATCTTCGTTTACTCAGTCATTTGAAAACTAAAGGTAATAGCTGGGAGCCAAATCCGGTGAATATGGGTGACGTGGAAGCACTATTTTGCAGCACAATCCCTGACGTATGTGAAGGTGTATTATTGTGATGAAAGAGAACTATGTTTTTTTCCGCAAGGTGTCGACTTTTAGCCTGAATAGCATCCTTCATTTGCTCCTGTAGTGAAGTTAATACTCTCTGGTGGTGGCTCTGCCTTTCTGGAGGTAGTCTACAAGCACCATACTATGAGAATCCCAGAAAATCTTAGTCATTACTCTTGTTGCAAATGGAATCATTTTTGTTTTCTTTGGTGCACTTTCACCTGTTGCCACCCACTGTTTGGAATGTTCCTTCGTTTCTGGCGTGTAGTGCATTAATCTATGTTTCAACTACTGTTACGAAACGTCGGAGAAACCGACTGGAATGGCGCTTAAATACGTCTACACACTCTTGCGAAATGCTCATTCAAATGCGTTTTCGGCCCATTGTTAACAAACGCGCCACCCATCGAGCGGAAAGATTTCTCATACGCAAAACTTCGTGTAAAATGTAGTTTACACGGCCTATCGAGGTCTTTGCAACATCAGCCAACTCCTATATGTTCAATCGGAAAAATTTTAATATGGCATTGTGAATATTTGTTACGTGGTCGTAGTAATTATGGAGCTTTCTGGGCGCTCATCTTCTTGAATGGATACGACCAAGTTTAAATTCGACAGCCCGCCTTTTAACTGTCGAAAACGAAGAAAAAATCTTTAATGTGTAGTCTAACTCCTTTTGTATTTCGGTTGGAGTTAAATCCTTCAAAACGAAGTACTTTATCACAGCTCTCATTTCAGTTTTATCCATTTTGTAGAAAATGTTAACACTAGTTTGTTTACACGATCGTCACAATCAAATGACTAAACTTAAGCATCTGGAACTTTATAGCGAGATCTTTTAATTGGTGATCAGCTCTCAATCTTAAACTTTTGTCTTCATTTTTATCCGTTTGACTTGAAAACGATGAATCAAGGTGAAATTATTTATAATTTTATCATTCTAATACCATTTCGTTTCTTACTTAAACTTAAGCTTAACTTTTGTTATTGTATACATTAGCTCTTTTCTTCTTTATTTTTATTTTTTTTTAAATGAACTATCTATTGGTTTCATTAAACAATCCTAAATCAACTGTGCATCCAATAATCAGGAAATTTCGGATTGTTACTGGTAACCAACAATTTAACAATGCAAACTATATTATATTCTGTATTTACATAATGCTTTGTTAGTGTCTCTCCTAGAGTTCAAAGCAGGATAATAGATAAGAAATTATGCTTATACTCATTTGTTTACATTTTGATTTAAATTTGTTGTTCTTAGTAACCTAAACAGTGAGTTTCTTCGTAGGAATAAATTAAAAATTACGAAATATTATTTATACTTAAATTAATGAGATTTTATAGGGAATGGTTGTGCTATTGAGATATGTGCTTTATAAGAAGGTGATATTATCATATATTTCTTGCATAAAATAAAATCTTTTCAGGAATAAATATACAATTTCCTATGGCATTTCAATGCACAAAGCTTACATGTTCATTATGAAATGGAATTGTTTTAGTTCTATTTCCTTAATATTTAACATTATCGTCGATAACATTGCATTCTCGTTAAGTAATGATAAATGTACATATTTCATTAAAACGAAAGATTGTTTACTTTTATTTCAATACAGGATAATGGAAAATATATTATACTTTGTGCTCTCGTATAAATTACTAACCTCGGCGTATCTTCGAGCGGTAAACGTTCCGCTTTTAAATAAAATCCAAATATATTCTCTTATGACATAAATGAATATTTCATCTTAATGATTAACATCGCCTATCCTGTTCAAAGATTTTCACATTTCAGTATCAAGTATTTTGATAATGGAGCAGGGTGACTCAGTCGGTAATGCTTAAGACCAGCATTTAGGAGTTCCGGGTTCAGTTCCTTCCTGGCTTCAGTTTTTTTTTTTTTTTTTTTTTTTTTTTTTCCGTGGTCACTTAGGTGAATGTTGGGGTAATACATTCCAGAAGTTTCCCGCTCTGGCATTTTCTTCTCATTTCGTTCAGTTGCTTCTGTTATAGGATCGAAAATGCCAGGCGAAGTGAGATGATGCTATGTGCGGTGTAACGGCGGCTTGCGCTTTAGAACATTTTCTGTCTCGGCATTTGGTGTGAAAGTGGCCCTTCCTTGGAGCGGGAATAAGCCGTGTCGGGGTGCTCTGACTATTGGAAACATTATTAGTTCATCGCCCCTGGCCCCTGGACGCTTGGTGTCTCCTTCAACTCATCCCTTCCTCCCGGAAATGCCCCCATCGTGAGCGCAGGCACAAACGGTTAGACCTTGAGAAATGTACTTCCTCCCTTAGTAATCCAATCCAAGAACTTTTTTCAAATCTTATATCTAATATAATATCTAATGTTATGAGAACGAAAATAAAATTAAATTAAATTGTTTCATGACTGAATATTTTTAATAATATTAACGCTCGTTTTAACAACAGAGGCATCGCAGGCGGTGAACACTGAACATACAATTTTTTAAGGAAGTTTTAAGTTTAGGGTTAATCTTAAATGGCAATGCTATTTATGAAGACTGATAAAAACTTGGAAAAAACTTCATTAGGGAAGACGTTCCTAGCGGGATGACTGAATATAGTCCAGACTTATACGGGCAAAAGGAATGGTGTAGTTCCACACAATGATACTAGTCAACTATTGATTTACTTCATCGTATGTTAGCCTTTTAGTTATGAAGTGATCTCGCATGGTTCAGATTAGGAGATTGGAAAGGAAACAAAACAGTTAATGCTCTCGGGGAAAGAATTTACCCATTGTGAGGAGAAAGTGATACCTGGAGGCATATTTAGGCAGAATGCAGGGAAACGGAGATTTTAAGAAATGAGCATTTATCACCGCAATTAGTGAATTCCAATAGAAATTTGAACATTTGCCGGGAAGTGTTGGTGCATGCGAGACACACACACAATTTGAGAATATTTCTAGAGGAGATTCGACAAAGGAGATTAACGGCCACAATGAAAAGGGTTGTTGATTTGTTTTATTTACGGACGCTCTTTAACATCTCGGGTCATCAGCGTCCCATTCAATTCCGGGCGTGAAACGACCGACAAATTTTGCTCAGAGGTCTCTTCTTTCAGGCTTGAGGTTCTTTTTCGTGCCGTAAATGTACGACACGGGATCCACGGCTTTACTTTCCTTCCGAAGGAAGCCATATTTAGGATTTTTACGCCCGAAAAAATCCATCGATCCTGGCCAGGTTTGAACCCGCGATCTTGGGTTTAGAAGGCAAATATATTACCACTACACCACCAGAACTGACT
Organism: Metallyticus violacea; assembly: GCA_030762175.1. Classification (NCBI taxonomy): domain Eukaryota; kingdom Metazoa; phylum Arthropoda; class Insecta; order Mantodea; family Metallyticidae; genus Metallyticus; species Metallyticus violacea. The sequence continues at coordinate 97,112,967 of CM060842.1, read as the reverse complement.
AATGAAGAGGGGGGAGATGGAGAGGGGGTGTGAGTAAAGGGAAGATTAATGTCTATATATTTGTGTATAATATTATTAATAGAAAACTTAAATATATCGAAGTATTTGTATGATTGCATGTATGCATGTAGATTTGTGTATGTGTATATATATATGTGTGTGTGTATGTATGTATGTATGTATGTATGTATGAATATTCCCTTTTGATTATTGTAAGGACGACATTAACATGTACGGCCGTAAAGCCCATGCAACAGTTGTATTTATTTTTTAAGTGTATCCTAAAATCGTACAATAAAACTTCCATTACTACTACTTGTTATTAATTAATAATTAATTATATTCAAAATATAAGATAGCTGAGTTTGAGTATTATATTTTCATTCGAAATATAAGTTTAAATTGCCAACGTGCTTTAAACGAACGCGCCTTAAAATGACCCCTTTATTCAAACACCCAATGCCTAACTGGTGTTGGAAGAACAATATGGCGGTTGATTTCCGCTAGCACCGCAATGTTTGCAGTGCTGGCGTTCACAGGCTGACTGACAAAGCGAACGCAATAAAGTGATGCAGCTTCGATTTTGTTTATCTTGCTGTGGATCGCGACGGCCCTTTATGAGTTTCGCATGTGGATAGTTGTTTGCATTTTGATAAGTTATATCGACAAGAATGTGCGCCTGACCTTTCTACTTATCTCTCGGCAAACACTACACCGCTTGTGCTTGTCTGTTCAAAAAGGCTGCACCAGTTTCAAAGGAAGCCGTACCAGATTTTAAATTCATCTCAGTTGAGACGTGTTCACTTTAATGCGATAAAATCTGTAGTATAAATTCTACATACATAAGTACTTAATTTGAATAAATGTACTGTTTTCATTTTTTTATTATCCTGAAATTTATCCTTTCGATTTATAATTTTCCCAAATCTGTTCACTTTACTTTTAACTCTGTCAATCTCCACATTAGCAGTGCACAGTTAAGTCATTTGCCATATTTACAGATCTTTCTACCACATGAGGTTGTTGTTGATTTAGTTTATTTATGGACGCTCTTTAACATCTCAGTTCATCAGCGTCCCATTCAGTTCAGGGCTTGAAACGGCCGACAAATTTTATTCAAATACCTCTTCTTTTAGGCTTGAGGTTCTCGTTCGTGCCGTAAACCTACGACACGGGATCCAAGGTTTTATTTCCCTTGATCCATGGCTTTACTTTCCTTCCGAAGGAAGCCATTATTAGACATTTAGACCCGAAAAAATCGACTCTGTCCTGCGATCTACATGAGGTCGATCTACACCACTGATATAATATATACAAAAAAAATATGGTTTTGAAATCATCATGCAAGGAGCTCCTGTGCATCATAGACCTGCCGTTTTAACGTAAATACGAATATTGAAGTCTTAATTCTTGACAAGTGCAGACAATGACAAAGTATACATGGTTATTGTAGGCTTTTTGGAAATTGGGAAATTTGAAACTCTTCGCAATTCATAATCCAAATTCATAGATTTTCTCTGTATTATTATTTCAAGCCTTATTATACTGCAGTCAGGTATGAACACCGTTTTGGGGTGCACACACCTAAAAGTAGAACTGTCAGCACACATTTGGAGTATTTAACCGCTAATTCGGGGTTTTCTTATATTTATTAAAATACAGCACCAGGTTACTAATCTTCTCTTTAAACGACTCAGTTCGATCGTAAACTTTAACATAGAATTTATAGTAGTAAGTATCCAGCAGCATTGGGAAAATTCCCAAACATTTTTTTCCCAGCAGCTACAAACGCCATCTGCTCGTCAAATGCAAAACTCCAAAACGGATAACAAATGAAATTCCGTTATGTCTCCAAATGTTATCTTTTTACACAATAGCGCTTTGATTGGAATACTTGTATAATGCCATTTGCTACAATAAAAGATTTCTAAAGCAGAACAGCCACACAAAGTGATTACAAGCAATTATGATATTTCTTTATAACAATTGTAATGTTACATTTTTCTATAAAACAAAGATTACCTATAAAATTTAAAATGACAGCATTTCTGGTTTTTGAGGCGTTGGGAGTGAGCTGCTTTGTTGAATTAATGTTTGGTTCTCGTATTATCCGCAATATGTGATGAGGAGGTCGGTAGATTCTGTTGGCATTGCTGCTGCTGATATTCAGATGATGTGCAGGATATGTGAATGTATGAGAGTGCGATTTTCTGTTTCGTAGTCTCTTAACTTTTGGTTTTGCTGTATTAGCTTCCTAAATGATATAAATGATATGAAATGACATGCTATTTGGATTACTAGTCCCCCCCCCCTTTTCATCTTTTTATACAGAGTTTTGGTTTCAAAACTTCCCAGTCTGAAGTTTAACTATCTGTTAAACATAAATTTATTTTAAAATGAAAAACACATTAATTTAGATATTGAGGGGGAAGTTTAAACCAATGTTGATCACATATTAGATTTCAACCCCTTACTCCCAGTCATCTCTAATTTGAAATTTACAACTGTATCACTATTTATGATGCTTAAATTTTAAATATAATGCAATCTTGACAAGTTGGAACATTTTTCCTTCTACAGGTGAACCACTTATAATAAAACATTTTCCAGGAATATGGTGCGCTTTGCCAATGAGCCTACCATGTTCATCATTTGATGAATGTCGTTTTAACATTAGATGAACTGGTAATTAGAGAGATCCATGTTCATGTGAACACAATTGCAATATAGAAAATTTCAAATTGTTATTTCTAATGGTTATGGGATTATTAATGAATAACATCCACCAGGGACTTTATAAACACACTGTATTGCTGAAATATTAATAATTGCAATTTGACCTTTTTTTTTCTAATACTACAACTGACTTATTTTTATCCTGCCAAATTCAAACAACAATAACAGTATAGGATGCTTGGCAACGATAGAAAACATGAAATTTAAGGGTGCCGGAGGTCAGTGGGCGAAACCTAGAATTTAATCCACATTAAACTTCCTCTTAACATTAGAATGACTTTTTTGTTTAAATTAAATTTGTGATAAACAGAGAGCTATTCAAACTGGGAAGGGACCGACACGGGTGACAGAGGTGTTAAAGCATCTACTCTTAAGCGAGAGGTCGGGAGTTTTATCCCACCAGGGTCGTCCTCTCTGACTGAGATTTTTTTCCAGGTTTTTCTCAGTTTGCATAAATGTTTATCATTCCATCTCGATTACACCAGTGCCCACCTCCTGTGATATCTTAGTAGCAAAGCCGGGCGTTAAACACTACTCTACTGTCGTAGATTTACGGAGCTTAAAATAACCTCAAATATGAAAGAAAAAGCTTCTGAACAAAATTTATCGGCCGTTTCAAGCCCTGGATGGGAAGAACGCTGATGATTTGTGACGTTAAAGAGCATTTAATTAAACAAAATAAATAAATTTAAAAAGTTTATGTTACTTTAATAACACGTAGGAGGAATGCGATGTATTAGAGTTCGTTCAGGTAAACAACCTTGCCATATCACTGCAATATCTTTCAGCGCATATTTAATATAAACGAGAGTAAATTATTTATTAATTAAGACAATCTTAGATATTCTTAATAATGTGAGAAACAAAAGTTATTATGTTTCTATTCTATCTTTGAACAGTGGCAACACTTGAGAATTATCAGTTATTTCGTGGCAGTGTGTTACTCTTTACATCAACGCGGTAACTTCGGTTTGTCCCGCGCTTTAATTCATTTTCAATCAGATATTTAAAAATAGGGAGTCTGTGAACCACAAAGGAGCAATTTCTGGGAGATTACAGCATTGTTAGAAGAATTGATGACAAATAATTCACAAGATAAACGCTTTTAAATAATAACGCAACCTAAAAGTGTAATAACATCGAGATATCGACATTACTGCAATTTTTGCTGTTAGCTGAGACTTTTTATAAATGTTAATGGATATTTATAGTCAAACAAAAATAGGCCATGCGATTTAAGAATTTTGTTTTCTGCTTTCACCCGATTACTTAAGTGAAGTAATGACCGTTAAGGGGCGAATATCGGTTGTATTTTCCGAACTCCTACATTTTATAAGCAATGCAAAATGTTATTTAATGATAATCAAAAGTATTAGTGAATGAATCTTTTTAGTGGTTTAAAATTTACGGTGCGTCTACATGCCGTATAAATGTTTCCTCTTCAAAAATATTGACTCTCGTACCTCGTAAATGCTTAAAAGAAATTTCCGTTAGCTGGAATATGCTATGACACTGCAGGGTATTAGCATTCCCGATATTTCCATATACCGGGACACTCTGGAATTGTGGGGGATCAGTTCCATTCTGTTCATCGAATTTATCCCCCAAGGGCAAACACCTGTACGTGAGAGGCTGAATAGATTGAGTCTAATGGTGAGGGGATAACTACTAATGCTTTTAATGTGCAGCCTTATTAATGCAGAACGTCTTCTGAGTGTGGCGCGGAATAGAAATTTTTATACAAAATCTCTGAAAAGAAATAAATGTCTTGTCACTCTGGTAGACGCGTTGAGCTGCCTGGTTTTGCAGGTATTACTTCAAAAAATTCTCCTCGCCGCCATTATCGCTGTGATCTTGGGAATTAAGCGCATTCTAAAAGAAGGTTTCATTTTCTTTGTAATTTGGTTTCTTTCCTGTAATTTTATTTCAAGTTTTATATTAAATATCAATGAGCTACACGAAAGCATTATTGCCTTCTAAACCTAAGATCGCGGGTTCATACCCGGCCAGGATCGATGGATTTTTTCGAGCGTAAAAATCGTTAAGTATGGCTTCCTTCGAAGGGAAATAAAGCCGTGGGTCCCATGTCGTACATTTACTGCACGATAAAGAATCTAAAGCCTGAAAGAAGAGGCTTCTGAGCAAAATTTGTTGGCCGTTTCACGCCCTGAATTGAATGGAACGCTGATGACCTGAGATGTTAAAGAGCGTCCGAAATTAACCAAATCAAGAACAACAACAACAACGAAAGCATGATAATCATAAAAATTGTAAAAACTGATATTTCTGGGCCTAGTGAAAATTTTTTAAAAGAAAGATGGCATCTGCTTTTGAAGTAGAGAGAAGACATTGGGAACAAATTGAGTGCGCCAAGAGTCAAGAAAATTTTATCTGAATGGATGACATTTGAGTTATTGTAGTATTTTATTACCATAATTGTTAATGTATAAAGTAATTATGCTTTATTGTTATCAATCCATTCCATGAATTACTAAAGAATTTATATTTACGATATTTAACCTAATAAAACTCCATAACCATTTGTATGTGCCTTTAACCGAGGCACATCGGCTTATTGAAACGCTGTTTTCTTATCTCTGTTATGTTTTTAGGTACAGGTTTATCAAAAGAGTAACTTTCATTGCTTATATTTTCTTAGTTTATTTTTTTTATTCTGATTTATTTCACAAGAAAGAGGGTGGGTTTTTTTAATGTTTTATTTACGGGCGCCCTTTAACATCTCAGGTCATATGCGTCCCATTCAATTCTGGGCGTGAAACGACCGACAAATTTTGCTCAGAGGCCTCTCTTTCAGGCTTGAGGTTCTTTATCGTGCCGTAAATGTACGACACGGGACCCACAGCTTTACTTCGCTTCCGAAGGGAGCCATATTTAGGATTTTTACGCCCGAAAAAATCCATCGACCCTGGCCGGGTTTGAACCCGCGATCTTGGGTTTAGGATGAGGATGTTTGTAATAGCACCCGTTGCTATGCTTTATTCCATTATCTTTTTCCTGTTACTTCCATTCTAACGTAAATATAATCATATGTTGCACCTCTTTTCTCATTGGCTCCAAGATGACTTATATCACTGATGTTATGCACAGTTTTCCTTAAAGGAAATTTAACTTTAACATGAGAAACCTACATCAGTGAATACTGTAGTAATCTTGAGGTGTGCCAGTCATTGTAAATACATTATTATGCATTTTAATTATTGGTAGTTTATGCACATTGTACAGTGCAATCAGTTTCAATGGAAAGAGGCGCCATGGTGAAAGCATGAGCTGGTCCTGCTAGTGTCATAAAACACCGTCAAGAAAATTCATTAAATAGTGCGAGAGGGTTATCACGCAAAAGTTTTATTGATGAAGTTTTGCCAAATATAACCAGAATTAATATTTAAATACGTTGCATCAGTTAATTGTGGCACCAAAAGAAGTCGTGCATCGCGGAGTGATGCATTCATGTTGGGATAGAAATAACGGGGAATGCAATATAGATATCGTACCTGTTCACCATTTTGTTGTGATAACAGTAACAGCCTCTCTTTAATGTTGCAGCCAGGACCGTCCTCCCTGATGAATGAGATTTTTTCCAGGCTTTCGTCAGTCCTCGTAAATGACAAATGTTGGGGCGGTACTCTAAACTTAGGCCTGGAATGTTTCCTTCCTTTAAAAAAAAAAAAAAAAAAAAAAAAAAAAATTATCATTTCATCTCGCGTATCATCATGTCCCCCGCTTGTGATGTCTCAGCAGTAAAAACGGGCGTTAAACATTATTCTATTCATTGCTGTATATGCATCTCTGAGTTTATGTACTTGAATGCCTGCAACGGTGTGTGCGACAGACTCCTTCAACTCATATTTGAACACTGTTTCCTTCAGAGAAACCGCATATTCTGGGTTAATATCTAGCGATCTCTGGAAAGAACTCAAATTGCGTGCGCCATCTTTTAAATCATTTTGGGTAGGAAACCTCCGAAAGGCTGCTGAAAAGCTGCGTTCACATTCGTAATAAATAACATTGAGTAAGCTTGATACGATTTTGCAGAGGTAATAACGATTCGTTCTGTATATGTAAATTAATAAAATACACTTTAATTGCATTTAAAATCTGCAGTTTAATCACAGCAATGGAAAAAAAAAAACACTCGTCATGGTAATGCAAAAATCTCATTTTTATATAATAAACAGTGAGCAGAAATATATGAAGAAAATTTGATAAAAAATTAAATCCACTTCACTAAAATATGAAAAATGTTGAAAAAATATTAACGTATCCAAATTGAAAACTAATAATCACATTTAATATACTGTAACGTTTACGAGTTAACATTCAAATATTAAACATATTAATAAGAACCACAGTACAATACAGTTTAACAGTAAATTACAAACATTTTCTCCATGTTTTCTGGCAAGAGATTGTACTGTGTGTCACCGAGAATGTTTGCGTGAGGTGAAAGCTGGCTCTATATTAAATCACATTGTAGCTGTGTGTTTACTGGAATACATTTTGTCTTACTTTCTAGTCACAGAGTTTCCAAGCACTTCATACATTCGATGTTATTCTTACATCATGTGATTTCACTGTCACTTTTTTTTTTAAGAAAAGTGTGAATTTTTTTACTTTTTGCAGGAATATAAATCCTGCCTACAAACCAGGTTTATTATATAGGCTTGATCGAAATCCTTCTTTTCTTTAATCTCGAAACATTTTGTAGGTTATGTCGATGTATTTCTATAGCACAGAGAAACACTTGCACATATGAAACATGCATATATTTTCTATCAGAATGCCTTTCATTAACATACACATGTAAATACATTAACTTTCTTTTACAGTATTTGCATATCACGAGTTTCTCTATGTACCACTTAAAACTGGAGCACCAATTTCGAACACCTTATTTCGGTGTCTTCCTGAAGATCGACCGTGTTAAACAAACTAGCGCAAGAAGCGAACGCCTGTATTATATACTGGCTCTGGTATTACTAATTTACGGTTACCATAATGTACTACAGCATTGTTGTAGAATTTCTTGTGACTAGTCCTACCAAAATATATGTTACGAGGATAGGTCCATAAGTTTCCGGCCTAAACATTTTCTAGGTATGATAAAGACAAAAACTGTATTTCATTTTTCAATATACACTTTATTACAATACACTTCTCACATCTTTGAATTAACAAATCAAAAGTCACACTTAAATTTTCTTCCTCGAAGGTCCTTCTTGAGTTCTGAGAAGAAGAAATAGTCACTGAGAGCCAGATCTGGGCTTTAGGGTGGATGGTCGATCTCCTTCACAGCTTCCTTGGCAACAAGAATTGTATGCACAGGCGCATTGTCGTGAAGAAGGCGCATATCACCATTCAGTTTTCCTCGCCTTTTCTCTTAGATGGAAGCATGTAGTCTGTGCAGTAGGTCATCATAGTACTCCCAATTTACTGTGGTGTTCTTCTCCTTGAAGTCAATGAAGAGTATTCCTTCACAGTCCCAAAAGACTGTGATCATGATCTTCTTGGTTGTCTGAGTGACCTTGGCCTTTAGACGCGGTGCTTCGCCAAGTTTACGCCGCTCCATTTACGTCTTTTGGACAAGGAATCATAGCACAGATCTCCTGTAACAATGGTTTGCGGAACTTCTCTCTCGTTGCCACGGCAGAGCTCCAAAAATGTCTGACAACAGATGACTGGTTGCTGCTTTTGGACTGAGGAAAGAAATCTAGGCACCCATCTTGCACTTACCTTATTCATATTTAAATGTTCATGAATCATTCGAAGAACTGTTCTTTTAGAAAGGCCCAGCCTTGCTCCTATCTCTGTAACTTTGAGCCGTCGGTCTTCCATGATTTTTCCTTCCACAAGAGCAATGGTTTCAGAAGTGAACACCTCAAAGGGTCGACCTGCACGCTCTTCGTCTGCAATGCTATCTCGACCCATTCGTAAAAGCGCTGGAGTAAGTCCTTCTTTTATGAAGAATTTAACAACAGCTTGACACATTTTGAACATGTCACAATCTTCTATACATAGCCTTTTTATGCAACTATATCTGAACAATTAAACACAGCGGAGCGGAAGTACAGATGCAATTATTTACTTAAAAGATAAGGTATGGGACCAAATAAGGGTTTTGTGAAGGTGATAATCCTTATCGGTGAGTCCGGAAATATATGGATTTACCCTCATACTTCTAGACTAGTTTTACCCACAACTGAAACAAATGCCATACAATTGTTTTTTTTATCATTTTTAAATAATACGGAGGTACGTTTCAGAAAATACAACTCAAAATGCAGTTACAAATATTTCGGTTTTGTACGTAACACTAAAAATATCGAATCTCATACTACTGTCTCCGAAATATGGCAGCAAATGAATATGAAGAATACACCTGAACTGAACTGAACTGAAAGAGTTTATATCATTTGGGTTTTCATAACTTAAAAACTTTAATCCGTACAAAATTACTTAAAATATGATTAAAAACAATAAAATGGAAAAAATGGTCAAATTTTAAGAGGTTCCATAATATGACATTTAATACGAAATATGATGGAATATGAAAAATCAAATTGTGCTTATATTGGATTCTACAATGTTAAGACATGAATTTAATGGTTTCTCTGTGTCTGAAATGAATGGTTTAAATTATAAAAAATATTCTGCTCTGTAATAATAAGCCATGGTCATACTAGAAAATGAAGAAAATGATAGCAATTAAAGTTATGTCTTACTTTTAAAAAGCTCATGTTTTTTTTTCTTTTTACTTCTTGAAATAAAATTAAAAAGGAAAAGTACAATGCACTCATCATTCAGCCATTAGAGTGACAAAGTACAATGTTATGATTCTGTTTTCAGCCACGCACCGAAATTCTGCTTGACCACATTGCCCTACATGATGGGAATGGAGCACATGGAAGAATGAATAATATAGAAAACAGAATGCTCGGAGAAAACTTGTCCAATTCATCAAGAATGGCGGGCAAATTATTATACATTTTAAAATATTATATTCGACCTTTCAGCTCAGTTTAATTACTTACATGAACCAGGCGGTTCACCATCTCCATTTCAGTTCAAGTATGCAGCAGGCCTTACAGGAAAATGGTTGCGCATTTTCATCGATATACGAGATGTATCATGTTTACCTAAAGAACATCCTACAAGACAGCAATGAAGCACCCGGGATGCTGAGAGAACCATCGTAGTTTCATTGATTACATTTTATGCTGAAATAGAAGTTTAATATTGGCTTACTTTGTTAAACCATTGTCAAAGAGTCACTAACAACAATCTTTTGGACAAAGATCAAAGATCAAGATATCATTTTCCTTTTTAGGATGAGGAACAACTCTGGACAACAACTCTTTGATATCATGCCTCTGTTTCGAAAGCATTATTGAACCTCTCGGTTTCTGAGTAGGTATTTAGAGGGATAATCGTTGGCATTGGGAAAGTTTGAATCCCGGATTTGAAGGATTGGACATACAGCTTTTGATTACTCTCATAGCCATCAGCACCGATAGTTTCCTCAAGTTTCTATTTCTCGAAAGACTCCAGTTCACCATGGAACATGTTCCAGCGAACATCACTGGCATAATTCAATTTCTCAATAGCATTAACATGTATGGCAGTCGCAACATGGGGTCTGGCTACTAAGTCACACGTCAATCATCAGCCAGTAAAATGCTTTCTGAAACGTCAGAAGCACAAATGAATTATGAACCATACGTTAGAGTAGCTGTTGAAATTGTCCTCCTTTCGCTCGATAACAAGCCCCATATCCCGAAAATGTCGTCACTACTCGTATAAGTTAATTAATCTGTTAAAACCATTCCCCTTCCGACGCGTTTTTTGTCCAACAATGTGCCTGTGATTTCAACTGTATTCGCTAGTCTTTGTGTCACTTCTTGGAGGGGACACTGCATGGAGAAAGCTTCAGTAAGTTCTCTTCGAATACAACAACAGCGCTGTGTAAAACACTTCTACAATCAAATGCAGCACCGTTGTAAACACACTTGTTATTGCGAGAACAATTTTAATGTAACTAATACGTACTATGCATGCGTATTCTTGAGCGATTCTAAGATCGGATGACTTCAATGCCAAGGAGAGTAGGAAAGAACGTGAAGGGGAGTCTCGGCTAATGCAGTGGAATTTCTCCGTGACATGTATGTCATATATGCAGTAGCCATATATTTTAATGACCTTTAGACCATACAAAGATCTTATTACGGATATGACATTAATGCTTGTTGCTGACTTCCACATCAGTTTTAGTCACTTGCTCGTTTCCAATGCTAATTTAGTATTTTACAAATATACCTTTTACAAATTCGGGTACATTGATGTAGAACCAGTTTCATTGCAATACTTTTCTCATTTGACATGTTAGGTGGATGCAATCATGACCTATATGACAAAGATATATTGTCCACTGTAACCACACTTACTGTCATGTACACTGTGGCGTTTCATTATACATTTGTCCTGTTATTTGCAACAGTTTCAAATTATACATAAATGTGTTATATCTTGTGTATCCCTTCGTATCCCGGTATAAAACTTTACACTTTACTTTATCGCCAATGTTTTTTCGTCTACATATAGTTTCATACGGCGACTAACATTCCACTTTGTGAGGTTTTCTTGTCAACCTATCTGCTTGACATAGATATTTAGCCACATGTTCACTTTTAGAGTTCCTTTAATTATAAGCTTTACATTTATAAGTTACAGCCTTGACATTCCATGATTTCCAAAATAGAACAAGGCGTTGCATTCACCGACCTTGAAAGGAGTTGAAGCGAGATAAACAAAAGATCGTAAGGCGTTTGCAAGTTGTTCTCTTTGGTTGCGACATTTAGCACACAAACAAGCTGGAACATAACATTTTTGGAGTATCGGATAAGCACTGCAACGCTCAGGCAGGAAAATGAGTAATAAAGAACGCTATAAAGTTGACCTAATGGTAAAACACGGCGCGTAATGGATGTTTCCAGCTGTGGGCGCTGGCTCGCTTATCTAAGTCCCGAAGGGTAATGCTGGGACTACCAGTCGCAAATAGAGTGGAGAGCTGAACATGTAAATAAAACTCAAGTTGAATTTTGGAAAAGAATTCTCGGCTGTCCAAAGGAATGTCAAACTGTAGGGTCATGAGGGAGGAGGGTTGCTATGAAGATACGGTTGATACTAAAGCAAGGACGGTGCCTAGACTAATGCAGGGAGTTGGCGCGAAGCAAGAAGCAATTTATTTTCAGGTTAGAACGCAATAAATAGAGTAATTGTAAATAATATATAAGTTGTGTTCACTCATATATCTATAAATACAGCTCTCTCCCCTTTAAAATTAGCATTTCTTTATTGTTATTGCTTTATTTTTTATTATTTCTACTCTTACTAATTGTGCATGTAAGATTGACGACCATGTAGAAAATATATTTGTAATGTGTATATAGAATTATATAACAATAAAGACACACCTACTACTACTATTATTATTCATATAATAGTTGTTGTGAGTTCTGCTATTTCTGTGTCTAACGTCACCACTGAAGAACTGGAGTTCAATTCTGGCCAGTCGATGAATTTTTTCGGGCGTAAAAATCCTAAATGTGGCTTCCTTCGGAAAGGAAGTAAAGTCGTGGGTCAAATGTCATAGATTTATGGCACGTAAAAGAACCTCAAGCCTGAAAGAAGCGGCCTTGATTAACATTTATCTGCCGTTTCACACTCTGAATTGAATGGGACGCTGATGACCTGAGATGTTAAAGAGCGTCCGTAAAGAAATCAAATCGTCCCCACTGCTTCCATCTGTTACATGTGGACAATTCACCTGAGGACTGTTTTAATCTTAAGATATATGGAATGAAATACTTACGAAAAGCACTGTAAACTAGTACTTAAAGTCTTCTTTAAAATCTCCTGGAGTTCTAGAGTACCGATTCTGAGAACGCACGTGGCATGTGACGAAAAATTACTCTTGTTCCTTAATTCTGAGAAGAGCAAGGATTGGGTATGCTGAAGGAAAGAAACTTAATTAGTGGTTCGTCAAAATCGTTTTGGATGATGATTTGCGTTTGATGGAATGTCGAAGGTACTAATTCCAAACGGTCCTGAAGTTAACACTAGAGTTCTACTGTAAACATCTGCTCAGGCTTCATAAAGTTTTAAGACTATATTACCCAGTTTTAATAAACGTTAATCCACTATACTGCAACGAAACAATGTTTCTATCCATCGATCAACATTGAACCCCCACTCCCCAAATCCAGAAATTAGAAGGAATAGAATTACTGCCTCACCAAGCACACAGTCCAGAAGTTTCACCTTCTGGTTATTGTATGTTCCGGCTCATGGCAAAATTTCTTCGAGGAAGGCGATTCGATAATCTTGAAAATATCAGAAATACATGTACGGAGTTTTTGCCTCTAAATTCAACGAATAGATAGAATATTGGTAGATTGCATATATTTTGAAAGAAATGATGATTTTTTGTTTCTTGTGTTTAATATTAAAGTACCAGGTATAGGCACAAACGTTTTGGTCAACCTAGTATAAGCTATATTATAATACAAAAGAGGAAAATAAGTAATTATTGCTTATCAAACTTCTAATAATTAAAAATAAAAACAGAAACAAAATAAATAAAATATACAATTCTGTTTGTGATATTTATATTAGATTAACGCTGGACTTCAAAAATAAGTGTTGAATAATTGGTGAAGATGAAACGAAAATTTTAATGAGCTTGTTGATTCGTTTACTGTGTTTACGCACACACTCCCCTCATTACTCAATTTAATGTTTGAAAATCGAGAGTGGAACATTAGCGGTGTATACAGCTCTGAGGATGTAAGAAGAGATAATTAATATATGTAAGTGTATAACCGTGTGCTTTAGTACGCCGGTGATCTTTATTTATCAGTGTACATTGTTTTGTTACTCATGAAATTTTATTTTACACTAGCACGTGCATAAACAAAACATATATGTTCATATTTTCCATCACTAAATTTCTTAACTTAAGAATTTAAATATCAAGAATCCCTTGCAGGCTTATTAAACCGGCAATATATTTTAAAAAATTCTCAGAAAAAATAAAACAACATTGTCCCGGACGATTGTGAGGAAATATTCTCAGAGCGCCTCTGTGGTCTAGCAGTAGCGTTTGCGACTATATCTCCTGGGTTCGAATCCCGGTTTGGTCAAGCTGTCAAGGTAAAAAAAAAATTGGGGAGTTTTCCTTACCCTGAAAAGGTGAATGTCATAAGACGACAAGAACTCCGAGCTCATTTGCGCCATCATTAATTAATTTCATTTCATTTATCTCTACAAACTTTCACCATCAAGTTCACAACCTAGCGAGAAGACCAATGGAGTCAAAGCGACATAAATAAAATATTTTAAAATGTAATTTTTTATAATATTGAACAGAATTCTAAGTAACTCGCCAGCTCATTTTCTGAGTAAGGATTTTAATGGGTAACCGAAATATGTTTACAAAGAGTTAACTATTACAGGAATTGAAATTCTTTTCTGAACTTTGGGGGGGGGGGTTCCAGATTTATTAGAAATGCTCGTAGTAACTTTTCAGTTTTATTGAAATACTTACTCACGTTAAAGTTCTAAACTTCATTTCCAAATATTTTAAGTCTACATTCTATTTAAGTAAAAGTAAAATATTTTAGAAAAACAATTCTTGCACAAGAAGAGAATTTCAAAGGATAGAAATAGGCATTTTAATGAAATTCCTTACATGAATTTTCATTTTTTTAATCTCTTGTGTGTATTTAACCGTCTCATAATACATTTATATCTACTTTATATGATATTTGTTTGTTTCATCGTTCCATTACAACATCATTATGTGTCCAATGTGTCTATAATAACTTAATTTCGACTGCATCAGTTTTATGAAAGGTGTTATTGACTAGTATTGAGTTCTGATTGGTAGAAAAATTCATATCGCTTGTTTACTAGTTTGTCGTACACTTTGTTGCCTGTCCACGAGCATTATTTTTAGCTGTTATAACTTAAAAACATTTTGACATTTGTAAGTTTGGTATTTTTGTCCCTAGATAGTTTCTTTCTTCAGAGTAAATGTTCGATTTGATACCAAGCGTCAATTTGTCCCTGTTTTGCAGGTACGGAAGTCCACATCATAGCCGGTCACAGTCGGTAAAGACGCCGGGGAGCCGCTCCAACAGCGGTCGTCCCAACTACTTATGCTTGCCCCAGCAGCGCTCTCGAGTGGCCTCCATGCCCAATACGGGAGTTGAGGAGGAGTACTATCGTCTACGCCACTTCAGCATTACCGGCAAGGGCGTCGTGAACAGAGGTGACTCGCTCAAGAGTAGGCGTTCCAGAAGCAATAACAGCGTCACTTCTAGCAACTCCAGTCACAGGTGAGCTCATTTCTCAAGCCCTTTCTCTATAAAGAGCATAGATCGATCATACCTGCCCAGCTGCACCGTTATAGTTCAATCAAGACAAGCGCATTGACTATAAATTAATTAAGCTACTGTAATGCATACAACTCAGTAGGTGGTAGAAGAACTGAAGAAATGAGCAAGAGATAATGAAAAAGAGAAAATAAAATATTAAATATGACGAAGAAAACCTAAAACAACCCCATTAAAAGCCTTTTTGGTCTATGGAATTAAGTTTGGTGAACTGAACAATGTGTTAGATGTTTGTTTTGAGGCGACTGTAAGTGATTAGTTTAGATTGGGTTGTTGGAAAATTCGGAAAATACAGAAAATAACATAATTTGGTAAGAGAACTATTTTAAAAAAAAAGTTTTAACACATGATAAAATTAAATGTCATGCTGGGACTTGTTTATCACCTGCAGCAACTGCCTGAATATAATTGCTTTCCTTGCTAAAATGCAAAGACTAAAACGAATGTATTTTTATAAGAATTTTAGATCTAATTCATATATTCACAGTTTGTAAGTTATTCACCGTATTTGTTTTTTTCTGCTGTATTGCACTTTTTTGCGACCAATGACCCATGAAATATTTATAATAGATTAGAGGCTGGTGTTGTAGCACCACCATCACGATTTAAACAAGTACCGCATCGTCAATTATCTAATGATCGACATGGCGATGATGAACCGCATCGCTCGATATATCATCGCCCAAGCCCAGCCAGACTATACGAGTTGTGGTAGGCTTACCGAACTACTACGTTGGCTTTGACTCTCACACTACCCAGTCCATTTGAACTGCGAAAGAAGTAATATATGTATTTTTTTTCACATTGGCCTTTAGTTAGAACCCCAATATATACATAATATAATTGGGTGGAGACTGAATGGAGATTGAGTGAAGGGAAAATAAAAACAGAAAGTTTTCATTCAGATTCAAAGGTTTCGCGCAAACTATTTTTCACTTATGTCTGTTTTTCTATATTATTTTCTGTTTTAAAAATGTGCCTACTGTCGAATAATTTTGGTACAGCCAAAGTAAGCATAGGTATCTCATAATCACCGACTTATATAGGCTTTATTTAATGTAAAAGCGGCACAGTTATTTTCTTAAAAAGACATTAATTAACTTTTCCAAAGTACGATAATCTGGTGAATCAAATATTTCGAAAATTGGCGGTTAATTTAGGAGTTTGAATAGCGCTGCTTACACAAAAGCCTGTTCCATGACTCTCTCTACCAACTAGGAAATGCAAACAAAGTTTGATTGTGCTTCTCCTGAGTTCTTTTGAACTTTCTGTAATGAAAAAAGTTTTAAAACTGCATACTTTATACAAAGGAAATATAAGGGAAGTGTTGAATAGACGACAGTACTCGTGTGGGTTTCCCCCAAACAATTGTAGGAGGGCGTGAGTTATATAACTTTGTCGATGTACTTTTTATATAGGTATTCAACAAAAAAACGAGGTGTTTTCGTCGTTACAAAGCAACTAGCTAAAAATACTCTCAGTATTTGTCCAGTTACTTGAATAACTGCAATTTTAATTTGATTCCCGTGGCTTCTGACTACATGCACAGTTCATTAAAACAAAGAAAAATTTACTTTTCGAGAAATATGAACCCGCCCAAAATGTCAATGTATGTTTGTGCCCTAATTTGAAGCCGAAACATAGTTCATATAACTGTGGTTTATTTTTTAAAAAAAAATGTTGTTACTTCATAATTTGAGCTCGGGTTTTAGGTAATATAATTTAGCAAAAGTAGTGAAAAACAGTTAAGTGTGTTTTAAAATATACAAAATCATAAAAATATGTATATCATAATTCAATATTAAAATTGTAATATTACTTTTACAATACTAACAAGATTTAATACATTACATTTTATAACACAGCGAACAATGAAATATTTTTCTAAGTTCTTTAGAACAACTGTTTGGCATTTGTCAAAGAGAAAACTTTTATACACATAAAATGTCCTTTAAATGTCACATGATGTGATTAGGGAAAATTTTAGGTATGAAATTTTACTTGGGGAAATGTTCTCCATTTGGCCAACATGAACTCTATTTAGAATTTGACACATACTGCGAAATATTGAATATCCAAGATTTCTATTTAAACTGTTTTGAATTTACTCAATATACTTGGACTTTTCAACAGCGTTTTATATAATAGCAACAGAGTCTTGTAGAACTTTCTAGATCTATCATCTAAATGTTCACTATAAAAGTTCAGTTTCGATACATGATCGCAATTTGTTGACTATAGTTCTGAGAGCAATATATTTCTGGCAGTTGCTGCTTGGAGTAGCAATAGCAGATAGCAATAATATGTACATATCGTTCAATATTTATAAACATTAGTTATACTGCATCGTTATTGTACACCTTTTGACCATACATACTGGGTGGCCCAAAAATGGTAATCGAAAATGTGATTTAGTTACATATATTGTGTTCTTTCAAGTTACAATAAGGGTTGCAATTGATGAATTCTGTATAACTCACGGCAAGGGTGAATTTTAAAGGTGTTTTCCTTTCAGAGTAACAATACTTTTCGCTAAGGATTTCAATCTCATTTGCGTCATTAATTAATTTCATTAATTCATACAGACTACATTTTGGTACCCATAGGTCTAAGGACCCTTCTGGGCATGATAGCCACCTTCCCCATTGTCTCCACTAGGACAAAGTAAAAGCGCCCTATGTGCTTCCCGGTCTCAGAAGTTCGCTAAAATATCGCCATTCCAAGGGGAATACCCTCACAAGTTCATAATAGCAATGGGCTGGCATTGGTCAAAAAAAATTTGTTCATTTCTTCAATTTTCAGTTTTAAATACCACGAAAGCTATATCACGGTATCTGTACATTTTGGTCTTATATCTCATCTTTATTTCTGGAATTTAAAATTATTGAAATGTTAAATATTAAATAAAATGTAAAATCAAGTGCTACTTAAAAGTTCTTTCTTGTCACTATACTAATTTAAAGAATTCATAAGCGTCGTATTTTAATTAAATTAAGGTGTAAATCTTAAATAAAAATAATCTTAGAGAATGTACAAAAATTAATAAAATTAATGAAACACGTTTAAAAATTTTAAATTAGTTTAATTACTACGTAAAACGAAATGTGACACAAATTATTGCCTTAAACGAACAAGAAAATGTTGTCGTTGATCATCTGATATTTTAGTATAAATAATATCTGTGATATTTTGAGTACCGAGGGCATTAAAAATGTCCGCGAGAGATGAAAAGACTATAGGTATCATTAATTGCATGTAAAATTAGTTATTAAAATACAAATAACATAAGACAAGATATTCAGTTTGTTTATGTATCATACTTCACATTCTTCAACGAAAGCCACTCAGTTCCTGGATATGACTACTGATAATGACTAAACCAGTTCCTAGATGCTGACTGATGATAATTTCGTTAAAACAATTTAATTTTGTATTTGTTTACAATATGACTAGAGCCATCTACTCAAACAAGCTATATTTGAATGAAAGACCAATGAAATAATGAAAATAATCATAGTTGTTATAAACATAATGAAATATAAACAAGTGGACATTTAATTAAACGTGCAATTATGAATATGAAATTACATAAAAATAAATATAATGATATATTTCTTGGTATATGAAGCAAGAAGCAATTACGAAGTAATAATGACAATTTAATTTTTGTAATAAAAATGGATAATTTTACAGCGATACATGACTCTGAATAAAATTTAGCGTATATACCAATGACATTATAAGGCATAAATGTCACGACTGTTGATTGCATTATTACATTTATCGAAATGTTTGGAGACTTAATGTTTATAAACATTAAGTGCAATATAACGAGTCAAAACTCTTATGTTACTCACTAGAAGTAATGGTAATATATTTCGAACGAAGAAGACAACAGTAAATGTTCAGTACTTAACACAGTATTATTCTTTTTCTTTGATAGTTATCTAGGACACTTGTAGCCGAGCATGCTTCCAGCTGTAGCAGTTACCCATACTTAGCCTCTGCTTAGAGCCCTTAATGCTTCCTACTCCATACTAAGCTTTGGTTTCCATTTTGTGCTTAGCTCGCATTCAGTCTACTCGCTATTGTTTTTATTGTGTTTCTTGGCAACAAAGTCGCTTAAGGTGTAGAATCTGCATCAGAAAGGTGAGAATGTATGTGCTTATTCCTTTAAAAGTTCCAGGAAAATCTTTGTCATTTTAACTTGCACTGTGCGAAATCTCCGCCTCACCCACATGGGCAGACCATCTTTCGTATTCAAAATAAACAAATCAGTCATAAGAGTGCGCGCTTCGCTTCAGAAATAGAGGAAGGGGAGGTTCGAAACGTCTAAGCAAGCAAAGTCTTTCGCGTCGTGACATTGGAGTAGAGAAGGAGAACATAAAACGTGTGTTTTATTACTTAAGATGCTATTTTAAGTGCAGTGCAGCACATTGAACTGTGATATAATGCTAAACTGTATCACTTTAACGCTTCTTTCCCGTCGGCGTTTAACAGCATGATAAAATATCTTCTCAGCTAGCATGTTATACAAGGGCAAGGACTAGAAAAATACCAAAGTTTGATGTATTCCTTGTGAATTCCTAAAGATTGAATTAAGACATTACATTTGCGAATAGTTTTCTTATTGAAAAAAGATGAAGTCCTTAAAGCAGTTTTAAGTTAGTTCAATTACAATGATTCTGCATGTTGGCCTCGGTACCGCTAGAGTATATCTAATTTTTTTTAAACAATTAATATCTAACTGAAAACATAAATATCCCAGATAATGATAATTGCCTATTCAGAAATCAGTGAACATTATTTCGGTTTCTACACAACTAAAATTTTATCTAATATTCTGTAT
The DNA here is from genome assembly GCA_030762175.1 of Metallyticus violacea. NCBI lineage: Eukaryota > Metazoa > Arthropoda > Insecta > Mantodea > Metallyticidae > Metallyticus > Metallyticus violacea. The sequence goes on along the minus strand of CM060842.1, from coordinate 97,092,912 downwards.
CCAAAACTACAGAGATTATCACCCATAATGAACTGAAAAGTGCTGCTAATAATATATTTCAATGTGGTTATGAGGGTAATAACCTCACAAGCCGGCAATTCTTTCTGACTTGGAAACTTTCCTCTATCCCTTTTATATCATTATATAACCTTTCCGCTTGTCTCTCTCTCTGGATTCTGGAAATACAGCATGCTCATAATGTCTCTAAACAAATGTCATTCATCAGAAAATAATAGAAATAGTAACTTTAAGTTTTTGTATTGCAATTGTAAACTAAAATTCTTAATTTATTTGTGATCACTTAAACATTTCTAGTTACCAAACCACATAACGTTTAAATACAGATTCACGGACACTGTAACAAGGTACACCATCTTGCTGGAAATTGATGTTTTGCTTTAAGTACTCCACTTGTCGCAGAAAAAAAAATAGTTCCAGCATTTCAAAATTCCCTTGAAAAAAGAATGGCCAAGTTACCTGACCACGCCAAACATGTCCTTCCATTTTACAAACCACACGAGAATTTTCCGATCTGTATATCCGCACATGTGTCTGTAAACTTTTCAGGAAAGGTGAAGAGTGTACTCGTCCCAGAAAACAATAAATAATGTCATCGTGATCTTTTGTTTTGTGTTGTACCTCCATTTTTCTGAGTAAACAAACACATGGTGCCGGCTAGCACAATGTACAAAAACTTTTTGACATTTACAATGCAGAAAATCACCTAATAGTTTTTTCGGTTATTAATGTTAGAGACATTATGAACACCTTGTACATGTAGGTGATAATGAGGAAAATTAATCTTTATTTTTTATTTATTTGGTTTATTTACTGATGCTATTAAACATCTGAGATCATCAGCGTCCTATTCAATTCAGGGCGTGAAACTGCCGATAAATTTTGCACGGTGCCTCTTCTATCAAGCTTGAAATATATTTAGGTGCCGTAAATCTAAGACATGGATCCATGACCCACGACTTTACTTGCCTTTCGAAGGAAGCCTTACTTTGGATTTTTACCCCCGAAAATATCCATAGGCCCTGGATAATCTTGGTTCTACGAGGCAAGTATGAATAGACCACCAGGACCGACAATGTGTATAATTTTATATCTCTAGTAGTAGATGATTGCAAAGAAGATATTGCTAACTAAGATAAAGCTTCGATTTCTGTCATGACATTTGAAACGCTTAGGTCTTATATAAATTCCTCGAATTTTTCTGTGAAGAACTGCAAAGGTATTCCGTACATTTTCATATTCATTTTTACTACTAATACCTGTGTTACAGTCAGAGTATAAAATCTCAATTTTAGGCCAGAGAATATAGGTACAATGAATATACAGCAGGAGGTTGGCCTTGTACTGCGGGTGAGATTTCGTTTAAAACACGTAGTTTGATGGTCACTTGATGTATGGAAACTTTTATGTATAAGTCGCCTTGCTGATTTCCAGTCGGGATACATATTTCTCTTAGTAATGGAAACATTTCACATTTATAACACAATATTAGTCATTTTTTCATTTCTCTTCGTGTTATAGCCACAAATTGTCAACTTTTTCTTTCCGTAATATAAATCGTCTACACAACCTATTCAAACTGTCTGCATCTCATATTTCATAACAAAATATGCAGTTCAGTGCTTCAAGAAGGACACTGTAGCTCAGAGAGTCAGTACGGAAGGCTGAGGATCTGTTATTTGAATCCCGAACGTGATCCGAATGTTTCACTTCTGATTCTTCGCTTTGTTCTACATACGGCTAGTGTGAAAGAACAATTTCCATAGATAAGATGTGCCTATTTTACGACGATAATAAACATTTGTATTTCTTTTAATGAGAACATGATGCAAACGTTGAAAATGTATTAGTCACCCTTTTCTTGAAAAACACACATTTTTGTGCAAAAATAAACAAATGATAATAACGATAAATAGTCAAGTTGTGTCAAATAGTGTGCATGTTATGAATAAATATGCAAAACTATTTGAGAAAAAAACTAAAGAGTAACTCATTAAATAATTTGGTTAAAATCATAACTGCAATTCTCCGTAATCACAAACTGGAGTCAATTCAAATATTCTGTATTTGTCAAAAATCTCCTAGGCTAAGCAAATTCGCAATTAAAAGTTTAAGCTCTTGTTGTGAGCGTTTATCTTAATGGTATTTCATCTTTACTAAATAACATCTGAGATTTTAGGAAACGAAGCTCAGCACTAATGAATACAGTTAGGAAGAAATAGAAACACAGAAGAGAGATAGTGTAGCTGTGCAAAATGAGACATGTATTTCAATAGTTTTCTGAAATATCACAGCAGCAGCAGTTTCTTGGAGCAGCATTTGACCTGTTGCGCTCCGGTTAGAATTGTTCTTAGTCTCTTCATCGATGCTTCATTGTTTTCTATAATCTACAAAACAAAAATAAACAAAAAAGTATCCTTATATTTATCTTCCAAAATAAACCTTTAATTTTATTCGTGTATCTTAGGTATTATGTTCAATGAATTCCATTTTGCTGGGGGGGGGGGGGGTGAACCTGAAATGAGGTTATGGTGACATTGACTTGAAATTATTCGCTTAAATTAAGATTCTATTTTCAAAGCTATACCGCTGGCAGAACAGAAATGGATGAAAATACTTGATAGAGTGCACGAAGTTTTAAATATATTAGTAGGCATCAGGATTTCTAAGTACTAAAATAAGAATGAAGGAAATGAGTTTATGTTAGTTATGGACAATAGACAATAGGTGGGAAGGGAACAATAGAACCTCGAGCTACAAACCACACTCACCCCTTAGTATTTCGTCATCATTTTACCTTTGAGCAGCTATTCGTAGCTTTCTTTGTTTTAGTTTGAGTGCATATAACACTTAATGTGAAGTGTTTAAGAATCTCATTGTCTAGATATTGTGTATTTTAAGATTAACTGGACGAGTTAAATTAGGTGTAGGATTACTTATTGAGCGCCCCTCTTAATACTTATAATAAAACTGCCTTTACCAAATTTTAAATTGTCTAATTTCAAATAATTGTACCAATTAAGCGTTGAAATTCTTTCACGATTACTAAATAGCTTTTTGCTAATCAATAGTTAACGAAACTCATTGTATGTAAAATTTCTAAATTTGCTGTTTATTTTTATTATTTTTTTTCTTTCCTGAAATGGTTTACATTACAAACTTTTAAAAAGGCAGGCTTTGAAAACAAACGACTAATATAGTGTAATTTATTTGAACATACAATATTATAAATTTCAAAATTAAGATACTGAAAAACATGCGAGCATAAAGCTAAAAATAAATTAAACGTACATCAGTTGATCAAAAGTATAATAATATTTTATTGTTTAGGCCTTTCCGTCTGTAACTGAAGTCATTATATGACATATTTTAAGCCTTCACGGCCGGTGTTCATAATGTTAAAATTAAAAACTTCCGGGACATGGTAATTCTTTTAAAAATTAAAACAGTTGCCGGCTATCTACAACTACACTATCAGTGTAGTGTGAAGTGAAGCACATACTTTGTTTTAATTTTTAAAACAAAGACCAGGGCACAACAGCCCGGAGGTTTTTAATTTTAAAATTATGAAGTCAAATTGCATATTCCATAAGGCGTTTTTAGTAGGCATACCTAGGTATCAGTATACCTAGGACTATTAACGGTTCCAGTGCATCTCATAGCTTCGTGCTCATAAGCTAATTCAAACACTCAGTCAAGGCCCCCTAGCATTGTCAACCGAGAGCAGCGGATCACAGCTTTCTTTGGGGTATGAAAGCACGACACGTTCATATGACGTGAGGAATTAATACAATGTCGAGCTCAGTGCAGTAGAAAATACAGTACGTAATGTAATACCGCTTACCAGCACAAAACTAGCACGTATCTAGGTCGCAGAAACAAATGTTTGCTGTGTTTTGCAGTCTGCCAAACGAATGCAAATCCCTGGTCTGTCTATTGGTTCCCTTCCCTGCGGTACAAAAGCAGGAATTTGTTCCCAGCATCGGGATTAGGTAGCAGGGTTTTTAGTTCACGCTCTGGTACCCTTGATGGGATATTGTGCTATTACGGGAACTTGTTGTGTCATTCCCAAAGCCTCCATGCAAATTACTGATGGTGTTAGAGTGATAACTCCCTTTACGAACATGCTTCCCACCAGAGTAACGCGCTGCAACTATTATTATTACTTACTTCCATGAATGCATAAATTGTGTCGCATAAAAATGAGGTCGTAAATATTACGGCCCAAACACGTAACAGCTGAATTATCACTGTAATTGAATCCTATAAATATTCATACAAACCCTGTAGACTAATTAGTGCAATGCAAAAAAACACCCGGAATTTAAATGAATTACCTCGCATAAATAATATAATTTTGTTCTTTTATGGCAAGAAGAAAATAATAGGAAGTACGAAAACAGAATTATAAGTTTAAGATTTAAAAAATGAATTTAATACTGTGAGGTTATTTTGAATCACAGAGTCGGCATAACGCATCTGCTTACTGGGAAAAGCCAGTCGTTAAGGCATGATGTCCATGTGCTAGTAGTAGCTTGTAGTTATTATGCTGGATACTTTGTCAGCGAGTGGTTGTGCGTTCTTGTGTTATGCGACGTTTTTATTTGTGTATAAATTGTGTGCTAATTGTACTTCATTAATTATGCCACTATATCATTTTAGTGTTGAAAAACAGGCCTTTATAGTTTTTAAACATAGTATCATTTTATGCTTTCAGCCAAACTATAAATACAAACTTTACGCGTGCGATTCTGTCTTTCTTTTTTCGGTTGCGGCGGCTGCAGTTTCCCAGTTAAAAGCCGGGTTCAGGCGGCCCGTAACTCAAATAACCGCACTGTTTAATCTAACATGAGAAAGGGGCATTAATAAAAACTAAGAAACTTGTGTAGATAGTGATATGTATAATTTCTTTAATTGGTCCGAGATGTCTTCTTAAACAATACGCAATTGCCAAAACATTTGAAGATTCTTGAAATTGAGGAATATGGTGGAAAAGGTCTTAATTTATCAAGCATGGTCTTTCAATGAAAATGTTATAAATATGTTCTTATAGGTTTGAAATAGAAAAAAAATTGGCGATATTTCTCAGGGAAGGTACAGAGTTAGTAAAATATCCCCGGAGTTTTATGAATTCAGTACTTTCTGACTTGGTCTTGAAAATTGGTATTTTCATTACCCTCGATGAAACGTACTTTTATTCATTGAAAACCAAATAGCTTTTTGCGAAAGTGGTCATCTCAATAGGAGTGTATTTATTATTACAATGGCACCAATACAATACAAAACAACTTCAATCGGCGCACGGGTCCAACGACCTACTTGCTTTTATGATACACTAGGTATATTTGATTTAGTACAAGATATTATATTAAATATTTACAATAAGATATAAAACATATCTATTCAAAAAGAAAAAAATAATAGTAAAAATAAACAAATAAAAATTAAAATAGAATAAAATAATAAATACTAGGATAACACTTTTTTAAAAACAATATTAAAAATACATATAAAATGTAAAAAAAAAAAAAAAAAAAAAAACTTTATGGTTGATACACAGCTGGATAGAGTCAATTTGTATTCCCCCAACCCCCTCCGCGGTTACCAGTCTTTTCAGACCACAGCTGTCTCACTTTCATCAATAATTTACCTATTCTCTCCTCTTCTTCCTTGCCTGCTAGCAAAGCCCAGTTTGACCATCTCCATCTTTCCGATTCTTAAAGGAGGGCGTTAGAAACTTTTACCTCCATTCTTCCGTACCTTTACATTCATCCAGAATATGTGAATACCTCTCTTTACAGATGGGACAAATTCCCTGCTCATATTCGTAAGTGATCTTAATCAACCGTCATGCTCCTAGTTTGACCCAGGCGAGCCCCTCATCAGTGAGTTTAATCTCTCTTTTTATGTGCTGCCCCATCCCTCATTGCGATTTTAGCTCTGATTGTACCTCCAGCGATATCATCTCTCTGCCTTGTGTAATTGGCTACTGCCTATCCATATTCCTCAAGTGGTTCCTTATCCTCCTTCATGCGCTCTTTCTGTTCTATTAGCCCGCCATCCAAACGGAGCCCATCCCTATCTAGTCCCTTTTTAAATTTGGATGCGCATGACTTGTTCCCTCCCTTCCACAGCTGTTCTATAACAAAGTCCTAATTAAAATTTGGTTTCCATTCGCAGCTAGTACTTCACTGTCTGATTTTATACTTTATGGTCTTGCTGTAGACCACGAATTGTCTTTTAATTCAGCAGTTTGCTGTGCCCCTCCCCAGTTCTAAAGTTCCATTTAGAAAAATGTGCTCACTGAATCAGGTTCGCAGTTTATTTCCACCCCGAAATTTGTCACTGTAGATCTTACTAGTGCCCCATATCGCCTCAATAGCACACAGAAGGTATGCCACTAAATATAATCACAGTTCGGCGTCGCTTTCCAGCTCATTACGGGAAGAGTCCACCTAAAGATAAATATATCCATACATAAGGATGTAAGTGAAAGAGAAAATTAACCGTTCGCCCGTATACATTTGCAATCGACATCAGAGCCCTAAAAACTCATATTAATTAAATATTAAAAAACTGCCTGGGTTTCTGTTTTTGCTCATGCTTACATTGATGTGATAGCCTCATTATTGCATATGTAAATACATTGTAAACTCTGGGGATATTTTAGACTAACCATATGTTGTTAGGGAATTATTATTTTTATTATTATTATTATTATTATTATTATTACTACTACTACTACTATTACTACTACTACATGAACTAGGATTTTCCAGGCAAATTTTCTTCGAAAACTCTTCCTTCGGGAAATATATTCCTTTTGAGACCAAAAATTGAAAAAATGTAGCACATATTTGAGCTCTGCATGGTTTTATTTTTGTGAAACAAATTAATGGTTTAAAGGTACGTTGTCTAACAAAGAATCTAATGTCATGTTACCAGCTTATGATGAAATTAAGGACCATCAAACTGGCCATGGTGTGATTTTCAAAATCAGATAGCGATATTATATCTTTTTAATTGAGCTAGGAAGAAGTACTGTTGATATTACTAGTCATTTGAGTGAATTATTTCATTGAAAAATGACAACATACTATGTTAACTATAGCATAAATAAATTAATAACATCCTGAAATTAAGACATAATCTTATAAATGAATGAGGTTCATGTGGTAGATGAAATATACTTATTTCTTTCTAGGATATTTGCTCAAAATTAATTTTCGCTAAGGTTTTCAAACACTTCAATTACAGGCGTTAAATAAATCGGGTCGCTGCAGCCGTGAAGCACGTTTAAAATTACGGCTTTCTTGTTGCAGAAATACTGAATCCCATCGGATTCTATAGAAAAATACTGAATAACTTCAGTGAATGATATTCGAGCTAAAAACAAATTCTGACTGGGCATAATAACTAAATATATGTTTTTAGCCTAATGCACTGTGAAAATATTCATCTAGCCGTTTTGCAATCGTATGTTAGACGTATTTATCCGCTATTGCATTCAGTCACTATTTTGCTTTCGCAGTAAACATGTATGTAGTCATTTGAAACAAGAGAACAGATAAACAAGGAGGAAGAAAGACGCAGTGTGCAATGGACGAAATTCAAGATTGAATTCATTTAATTTTACTTATGTTTGCAATAAATCCATAAACTGTATCAATAGCACTAAAAGCTCAACATGAAAACCTAGACGGTAGCAAAGCGTAAAATACGGGAACATTTTTCCAGTCGAAGTAATAATTAACACTCAGGGAAGGTCGAGCGGTTCTATTAACAAGCTAGTAGACGCGTCATTGAATAACAATAAGAGATACTGGCGTTTTTCATCGAAATGGTTTAACAGAATGGCGAGACAGTTGAAATTGAGGGTTTTGCACAAAATAAGCTGTCAGTAGCAAATGGTTCGTTTTGTCGTTACAGCTGCTGCCTACTTCCCTCTAACGCCATTATTCTGCCTCTCGGTACATTTACTTTATATAACTGACAGCCTCACTCCAATTCAACCCTTTCCTGTCGAGAATAGAAAATCCAGGATTTATATTATCTTATGAAAGGGTCACTGATTTTCTTTCATTTCTTCTGTCTTGTCTTTTTCATTAATGGTCTTCATTTACTGCAGCTGTTTCCCATATTTATGATCTTTTTCATATGCACTCTCTTAATTTGCTTTTTTTTTATCTATTTTATGAACGAGAAACAAATAATAATGTATGGAGATAAAGAAGCAACATATGCACACTTAAAGAGGCGTTTATTTCATAACTGAAAGTGGAACAGCAAATAATCGAAAATGCTGAAACTGATGTTTCCAATATCCTGTTGAACGAAAAGCATGGCGTTAAATATGTTCCATGTAATTATTATTATTATTTTATTGACCCGAGTGCATCACCCATGTAGAGCACTAGACTAGTGAATTTACTATTGTGATGGTTGGATAAAATATATACGGTAGTAGTAGAGGCTAAAAGGAAGTTTGGGGTAGAAAACTGAACACAAATTATGGACCTACCATAAAGTTCACCAAACGGGGTTGCACAAATAAAATTAGGCAGAGTAGAGGGAGTAAAGAAAAAATAATGTCAAGATCTCTGAAATATTGGTTTAGGATTAAGAATTTAGAAGATAGTTGTATTTTGAAAAACTGTCAAGTAACGCAAGAGAAACTGAGGGGAGAAAATACTTGGGTTAGTAGAATCAATGAGATTATGGGAAAAGTAGGCTTGGGTATGGTGTGGCATAATAGAGAAAGTAAAGAAAGAGGTTTTTGGAGAGAAATTAAACAAAGAATTGATGCTATGGAAAGACAGGAGATATTAAGTAGTTTTAGTACTAAAAAGTCATTGAGAGTTTATAGGTGGCTAAAGGAAATGTGGGGTAGAGAGAATTATGTGGATGATGGTGGAGGGAATCGCATGAGCCTAGACAGGAATAAGAGAAGTTTTAAATATAGAGGAATGGCCGATGTGCGGAATGGATAGTTACTGACATGCAATTGTGGAATAGAAATGAGGGCAAGAGAAGTGAGATTACTTACCAATTGAGATAAGGGGAAATAAGTTGGTGAATATGAAAACAAGACAGAAAATCTTGGAATTTGGGAATTGTTTGGATAAGGTTAAAAGAAAATGGTTGAAGAAAATAAGTAAGAAATGAGGACCAAATCGAGCAGAAATATAATTTAAGGAAGTTTTTGATTGAATTAATTTTGTAGATGTAAGTTGCTTATAGTTGAGTAACCGCAAGGTTGAAATTATTCGGGCCACTTGGTTACACAGCAACTTGGGAAGATTTACTAGAGTGACTATAATTGTACTTTCTTGTATGACTGAGTGTTTGTAAAACGGTACTGTGAAATCTTGTTGTATTATTCAGTGAAAATAAATTTTATTCAATTCAATTCAGTATCAACACCACTAATACTAAGAAAAGGGAAAATGTAATGGCAGTTAAAAGAACGTTAAAAGAAAGTTAACTAATACACGCGTGTAGCCACTATTACAATTATTGACGGCAATGTCGATAGGGAATTCACGCTTGATTTAGAAAGCAATTAAATTATTCAATAATTATAAGTATTTCATACATATCAAAAGCAAAAGAGCGCTCTCACTTAACAGATAATACATAAACGTAACAGCCGCAGGCTTATACAGATGAAGTTATGTTACATTTATATTTTATATAAATACCAACATTTTTAGCCATTAAATAGCAGACCCTAGGAGGCTGATTCCGGAGGTATCGTTTGGGACTCGCATAGGTCCTAGGTTGACTCATCTGACTTAGGGTTTCCGTGGTTTTCCTCAGTTCATTTTAAGAAATGGCAAATGCCAGGTTGATATTTCTCTACCATGGATTCGTCTTCCACTTGACCTCTCATCTTCACTCCATCTGTTTGTGTGTATGGGGCACCTGCATTTCCTGTGTTTGTGATGTCATCGAGGCGGCCCTGATGTAGGAATGAGGAGCCCCTCAGTTTGCATGTGTACTCCTTGTTCAGAAGTAAATAACTTCCAGACCGGTGAATGATCTCGGCATTGAAGTACGCCCTACAAACGGAGGAAGCTAAAAAGTCGAAAGATTCAACGATTGTATTAAGGTTGGTTTAATTCTTCGTTTTTAATGAGAAGATAAAGCTTTTATTTTAAAGTTTTATTTATTTTAAAGTTTTCTTGAGTACCATTTGGATTTGGAAATATACATAGGTTTTTATATGATTCGAATTATCTTTAGTGAGACCTAAACTTCCAAGATTGATGATTATTTACCTTTATGCGGTTTTATCAGCAGTTTTATCTATTGTTAAAACATGTTTACTTTGTAGCTGAATTTCATAAATTTAAACCTTGGTGTAAAAGTCAACACTGATTATTATTATAACAATAACAATCTTTGTTTGTTAAAGCGAATTTTATTTTAGGTACGGGCTATGTTTGTGACAAAGTTTTTTATAGAAATGAATGCAATATTACATGGGGATAAATTTGCTGAATGCTTTGTTAAAAATTGATAATGTGACCAGTGCAAGAGACTCAGGAAACCGTGCTAAACGTGAAGTCGAGAGGTTGCCGCTGTGATGACACAAGAGGAAGCCAAACAGCTCTCTTTTGCTGACAGGGAGCGAGCGAATCTGAATATAAACCTAATTTAGTGAAGAGTTTGACTAAACTTTGCCCCTCTATTAAAATTTTAATTTCCAAACCTCCGCACGTTCCGCTGTAAACATGTAAAGACCAGAGGGAAACTGAGGGCGGAGTGTTTGGCTATCGCAGAGGAACGTTACGGCAAGGCCATTAAAGTCGCCAACTTCATTTGTTTTAGACCGGTATGCAGCCCAGGTGCAACAAGAGCTACGGATTTCCTTTATTATTTGTCACATAAATGCTTCATTCTGTCTGTGCGTCCTACTGCTTATTCTTGTGATTGCGTTCCTAACTCTCCATAGGTAGGTAAATTTGTTCTTTTAGGGCAAGTTTGCTTGGAGGTTGACTGACTTACGAGGGTAGGTCTATAAGTTTCCGGCCTCGCCGATAAGGATTATCGCCAACACAAAATCCTTATCTGGTTTCATACCTTATCTGTTAAGTAAATAATTGCAGCTGTAACTTCCGCTCGACTGTGTTTAGTTGTTCAGATATAGTTGCCTAAAGAAGGCTATGTGTACAAGATTGTGATATGTTCAAAATGGAGTATCGAGCTATTATTAAGTTCTTCGTGAAAAAGGACTTACTCCAAGTGAAAACGGTGTATATAGGGAAGCATCCCGCTCATATTCTACCGTAAAATAATGGGCCATACTTTTTCGAATGGATCGAGAAAGCATTGAAGACGAAGAGCTTGCAGGTAGTCCTTGTAGAAGGAGAAATTATGGAAGACCGACGGCTCAAAGCTACAGAAATAGCAGCAAGGCTGGGCCTTTCTAAAACAACAGTCCTTTGAATTATTCATGAACATTTAAACATGAATAAGGTTAGTGCAAGATTGGTACCTAGACTTCTTTCCTCAGTCCAAAAGCAGCAACGAGTCATCAGTTGTCAGACATTTTTGGAGCTTTGCCGTGGCAATGAGAGAGAAGTTCTGCAAACCATTGTTACAGAAGATAAAACTATGGTTCTCTACTATGATTCTTTGTCCAAAAGAGAATCAATCATTGGAGTGGAGTAAACCTGGTAAAGCACCGCCTCTAAAGGTCCAGTCAATCAAGAAGATCACGGCCACAATCTTTTGGGACTGTGAAGGAATACTATTCATTGACTTCAAGGAGAGAAACACCACAGTAATTGGGGAGTACTGTGCTGGCTTACTGCACAGACTACGTGCTTCCATCAAAGTGAAAAGGCGAGGAAAGCTGAGTGATTGTGTGCGCCTTCTTCACGACAACGCGCCTGTGCACACAGCTCTTTTTGCAAAGGAAGCTGTGAAGAAATTTAGCTTCAAGGAGATCGATCATCCCCCTTACAGCCCAGATCTAGCTCCCAGTGACTATTTCCTCTTCTCAAAACTCAAGAAGGACCTTCGAGGAAAGAAATTTAAATGTAACGAAGAAGCGATGGATGCTGTTTATGCCCATTTTACAGACAAGACTTCTGACTATTTGGGGTGGGGGGTTGTAACGTTAATTCAAAGATTTGAGAAGTGTATTGCAATAAAGGTTAACTATGCTGAAAAGTGAAATATAGTTTTTGTATGTATCATACCTAGAAAATGGTTAACCGGAAACTTATGGACCTACCCTCGTATTGACAAATGTGTTTTACTGAATATTACTGACTGACTGTGACTTCTGATAGGTGTCTGTCTGTCTGCAAATTTTTGATTTTGACTGTCTAAACTTCTGCATTACTGTAAAACGCCACAGTTGCTCACAAGAGGGCTCCTTTTAGTCTTCGAACGTCTTACTTTATGCCAGTCGAGATTTTGTAGGTGTTTTTATCGCATGTCTTGTTTGCCTGTGCACTTAGTAAGACGACAAAATGGTTCCTCGTTTAGTAATAAATTTATTGAGATTAGTTGAGCTGAAATTGAGATGTACTTTGGACCTTTGCACACTTTGATATTCGTAATGAATGACAGAAGTTAATAGTTCTATGTAGACAGTTATTTTCGTGCAAATTCACTCTTTAAACTTTGAAGTGACACTTGTTTTCAGATACCGCTATTGCTGCGCTTTACAGAACGGATGTTGCCATTGCATTCATAAATAAGTTTATAATTTATAACAGACTTTTGGTGGCAGGGTGTTCCTTGTTAATCCGACTCCATTTTCTAATCTTGCTTATTTATTTATCTATTAAACTATCTGTTTATTTCGTTTTTCTGACTATATCTCGCACTTATGTAAGGTGGCTTTTGGGCACTGTTCTGTTTTTTACGCATATACCCCTTCTTTTTCTTCCTCAGGCAATTGATCAAGCTTTGCAGTAATTTCTTGGTGAAGATTTCATGCTCTGGAAATATTACTATTAGATATTTCTGTCCATGAGTTACTCCCATCTTTATTACCTTTTGCATTTTGAGAGTGGGAATATGTGCAATCGTCTCTTTTTATTTTCCAACATATTCTTTAGCAATATAAACCTTAAACCCTTCTCAAGCGCTTCAGCAATAATATAAACGATACTCTTTTTAATAGAATGTCAGTACGTATACATGTTTACCAACAGCTATTTTTCTGAAATGTTAAATTGGTTTTACAGTGGGTTCAGTTTTCTAAATTGTTTAAGATACGGATTTTAAAACTGTAATTTTTGTCAATATTTTGGCCCTTTTTGCTATCGTCATTCTGACTTTTTAATAAATTTTCATTTTTTCTGCTTTAACCTACAATTACATTTTAATTTAAAGGTATATTAATTGTTTTAGTGTATAATTATTTATTAATATTCTATAATTTAACTCATTGTCTACTTTAATTTATATATACCTGACTCTCATTCCTAAAATTCCCTCATTGGAAATGTTTAGGAAATTGGTTACTATTACATTAATTTTATATAAACTTTTTTTAATAAAATGTTACTAATTTTCAACTGCACAATGAAATTTGACACGTAGCCTAGTTTATAAATACTAACCTTTCTTTAATAATTACATATATACAGCATTTTTCAAAAATACACTTCATTTCTTCGAAAGGATTTCCTGGTATACAGAAAATAAAAATTTTACATCAAATCTTTGGTTTCCGAGTGGAATCTCAGTTATTTATAATATCTTAAAGTAAACGTCCAAAATATTCTACTCCTGCCTGACCTCGACGACTCACTGCCCTGTGAAGGCAATCTCTATAGAGATATATTTAAAAAATAAAAGGCTGGTTTCTAGCCTGCATATCACAGACCATTCATCGAGAAGCGCACTTCGTGTGTGATGCTGCTCCTGTACATTTCAGTATTCGCGTTCGCGTGTACCTGAATAGGTTATCGGTGAACAGAAAAAGTGAACCAATTTTTTGATTTTCGTGCTCACTTGATTTAAACCCACTGGATTTCATTGATGTACATTGAGTATGTAGAGTTTAATTATAACAATTTGCCAGATAGTTCGCAACATGCCAGGAACCAGGATTTGTATTCTTGAAGCAATAAGATGACGTGTCAGACAGAACTCGGACTCGTTTGACATAAACTTCCTGTTAGTTTTTTATACGCCAACTATTTTTGAAACACTTTGTACACCACATTCTCTAAAGTATAACAATCCAGCTTCTTAAGTTGGTAACAATATGGTTTCTCAACATATTTTTGTTATTTTTTTCTAATAGCTGTCATCAATATTGCCGTAACGTAGCGTCATTTTGGCGCTGCAATGATTGTTTCAGCAGTTCATAGCATATTTCACACACTAGTTATCAATCCATATTTTTTCATGAAATTCTCTGTTAATACAAAGATGCCAAAAGCTTTTATAACTATTTCAATATATTTACATGACTACATCACCAGAGCGGACTCTTTAATGCTGAGAATTTCAGTAAAACGTTTAGAGAGATCAAGATGAATCTGCTATTAAAATAGCAGACTTTTAGCTTGACGAGAGTGACTGAAACGCACAGTTTGAGAAGTGTATGGTGCAGGATGCTCTTGCGGTGATGTTTCTTGCCTCGCTCCACTGGAGATGATGCTAGAGAAGAGCACGTGTATCGATTCCAGCGCCAGCTCAAGAGATAAAACAAGGGACAGTTTGGAAGTGTGCCAGAAAACTTTTACTACACCACGAGTTAGCCTTTCTTTCTTTCTCTCTCTTTATTGGTCCTGCCAATTAAAACCAGTATTATTCTTTAAAGGTATAACATGGAAGTAAAGAGATTTATGTTGCCCTTTCAGCATAAAAAGATGCGGAACTTAGGCGCTTTTCGGAGTTCTGTTTCTTAGAGATGGAATTAAACTAACTTACTGAGAGAGTGCAATACACTAACGTGATCAATGGCTTGAAAGCATTTATAAATAGCTGGTGGTGGTGAATGTTAAAGTATTTAGAAATTTTTTTATCTTCATTCGGTCATTTCAAAAGAAATATCTTTTGTAATTAACATAATTTTAATTCATTTGTTATTCGACCGTAATGTACACAAGGATTTAAATATAAGTTATAGGTATATATTGTTAAATGTTTTATCAATTTCTGCTTCTCTAGTTCTTGTTATGTATGTATGAATATATACATACTATATATACATATATATGTATATATACATATATTTTTCTACTATATATTTGTAGTATAAAAATATAAATACCATTTTTAAAATGTAATTCATTAACATATTTATTTTTATAATTCAACTTGTACCATCTCTACCTCCTTAACTTAAAAATAACAATTGAATATACAACAGATGCATGGTGCAAGGATTTCCAAATCCCAGTACAGAGTGATCAGCAGTTCATTTGAATTTGATTTTTAGCCGTCTTTTCTCGAAGAAATGCTCTATTGCATTACTTAATTTAAATTCTAGAAACTGATAAGAACAAAGCTGGAGACCCGTTGGTTGTGTGATCCGTGGATCATGGTTGAGAAACATAACACAGAATATTCGTTGTTAATACGTTTTAAAGCAATATCTATATCATACTTTGTGAATTCCGTGTGCTCGCGCTTTTCATTTCCAAAATGAAGTTTGCTGTTTGCGTATATGTGTGTTTGTGATGGGAGAACAGAGGGAAAGAAATGTATGGTAACATATTCCTATATCTCATTCGTACAAATCATAGCTCAATTTTATTTCTTTATTTATTAAATGCACGTTGATTGTCTTTTCCCCAATCCAGAATACAGGTGGAAGGGAACTCACTCCATAATTTTATGCGGTGATTCAGTGCTATAAATGAAACAAACTTTCTAATATCAGTTTGGCTCATGACGTGATGTTTGACGGAGAATAATTAATTTCTGCGTTATCTTTCATAATACTCAGAATGTGTGAATTAGAGCACATGAAAGATAACCAGAAATTACGTTTTATTCAGTCAAACAATACGTCAACGGCCAAAATGGGTATTACAAACTTTTGTTCCATTTAAAGCATGGAATCGCCCCATAGAATTTAGGCGCTGAGCTCGCTTCCACTGTTTTGATCTATTCTTGCAAACGTTGCTTTTCATTAATTTTAATTGCTATATTTACCAGCCGATAACAGAGATCTGCGAAGGTTTCTTCATTCTCTACTAACTGTTCTTGCACAACAGACGAACGTGTTGTGGCTGGCAGAATATGAGATGTTTACGATCTTTTAGTTGGAACAGAGCTTTGAGAGACTCAGCAATGCCAACCAGCGGAAACCTGATGCAGAAGCCCCCCCATGAAGCCTCATCACAAAGCGGGTCCTACAGCAAAGGATCGCGATTTGTCAGCATCCGCCCTCGTTCATTTACATGTGGAACCGTGTGGTTTATTGCGGTCGGGGGCTCGTGCCTTGCAGTTAGTGTCAGTGACCCCCTTCCCCCCAGGGTTGGGATGTTGCACAGAGTTAAAGGGGAAGGCCACTATTGATCTCGCAAACGTAGGAGGAGCCGAGACACGGAAGGATAGGCAATCACTAAAGGCTTCTGCCACTTCAATAAAAAAAATCCCCCATTCGTATCGCTCTTATAATAATGGCCGATATTTGACTCCCATGGATCAATTCTAACATTGGATGTCACAAAAGACTCTGATATGTGACTTCTAAAGGTATTGGACCATGTTGCAATCGTACATATAGCAGTCAATACGGTGTTCCAAAAGCAACATAGGAGGGAAATGACGGGACGAGATTATAGTAGCCTTTCCCACTTCGCAACCCACAGCTTCACTGCAGTTTTCTTGAGATAGTAACACAAGGAAAATGTTCAGTATCCTAGAGCAATGAACTAGATAAATACATATAATATAAAGCAGTAAGGAAAAATAAAAATATTCTTGAATCCACTCTCTTATTTTCTTACGACTTTAGAGAAACACGTGACGAAATATCTAGTATGTAATTTAAATATAATCACTGTATCATCCAAAACAGTATGGTATGTATGCTATGATATGGCGATTCACATTCGTTACGTTGTAATAAACCCACCCCTTTCGTTTACTCAACGATGCCAAGTCTAGTTTATGAAAATAGATACATACTCAGAGCTTTATGAGGCGACTTTACAATAAAAATGTGTAAATGGAACTTCTTTTGCTACAATATATCTATTTAGAACTAGTTGAACTCTAATACACTGAACGCTATCGTTCTATTTCAGCAATTTAATGCATTTAGGCCAAGATTATCTGTTTTTATTTAGTTTTACTTGGAATCAGTAGATGTCAGGCTGATAGTTGGTCAACACATCGCCTCAATTGCCATCTAGTTTGATGCTAAGGTATTATTTGGACATGAAATAACCGGTAATTGTACCAAAGGACCTCTTTTGTAGATCGTAAATCTACGACACGGGGACCCATGGCTTAAATTCCCTCCCGGAGGATTTGCACTGCAGACGTTTACGTGTGGAAAAAATCTGTCGACCTCTGAATTAATTTGCCGGAGAGCGCGTCTCCCCTACTCCAACAATTCATTACGCAGAATTAATTCTTAGTTGTTTGACATTAAGTTCCGTTCGATACATTAAATGTTTTTATAAAGTGATACTAATATTTACTAGCCTAACTTGCATGTATTAAATTCACCATCCACATCAGGATTCATGTTGAATTCTGTATTAAAATCATTACATGTCATTATGAGCATGCAGTATAAAGGCTTATCAGTATTTTTTATTTTTTACTTTTAAGTGTTAATGGCAACGTTCTTTACATGATCACACAGCTCTACCTGTAATCTTGTTTTTTTTCAACTATAAATCTATGGTGGAAGGTGTAATTTGTATTTTTTATGGAGATAGCACTTTTACTGTTCATTTATCATTCCTTCCATAAAAATAAACTAATTTTAAAAATTGTATCCCCTGTTTATTATCCAAACTTATATCTGGGTTGAAAGACTCCGATTGTAAATATTTTATACTAATATCATCAGTATTTGTAGCCTACAAAAGCAGAAATAACAATTAGTTTTCTTAAGCGTAATACCGAACAATGGATGTTCTGTTTTTGTCGTCAAGGCTGATTATCTCAATTAGAACCTGAGATTAGTTTTAATAGCTAATATTAGACTCATATCTAGGAAGGATGGTTTTCAGTCAGTTTCTTTAATTTTGGTATTCTTTAAACATTCGCTCATGGTAATCAGTTCTATGTATATTCCTGTGTTGCTTTAATGTATCTTCAAGGTGTTTATGCTGAGTTATGTTGTGGTATGCTACGCTCCTGATCTCAGTACCTATATCTACTCGTAGTTTCTTGAGTATATTTACAAATGAATACATAAACAAATCTGCTTCCATCTGCAGTTCGGTTTCGCAAATTCTGCGCAAAATAAAAACTAACATCAACATTGCATCCCTATCCACCCTGGATCCGAAATTCAATACGATGACACTTCTCTAGTAATATAGTTTTGCATTCTTTTATGAATTTCTAGATGATCATAATGTTATATATACTGATAAAACACAGACTGCTAATGAAAGTAAATTGTGCTTTTTGTTCTATAATGACTCCTTTATAATTTATAACTTATGACGTAGGCTTTTGCAGTCGAAGTTTGTCATGATAAAACGGTTTTGCCTTATAGCTCTCTAAGGAGGAGGATGCAGTTTCTCGAAAAATTGAATGGATTAAGTCTCATGCGGCATAAGCCGAAAAATGTTACCATTTATCAATGTCTTAAACATGTTCTTTCTGTAGATCTGCCAAGTATAATTAGGCTCATCCCATAGTCCAATTAGTTCAAGATCAGTTACATATATGTTATCTTCAGAATATTACGATTCTGTTTGCTAACGGAGTTTGATGCTGAGACGCTCTTAAACTCAATTCTCATACGCATTCGCACATACACACCCACACATAAATGAGTACATTTTAAGATGCAACGGGTTGGTGGCAAAGTTTACATGTTAGAACTTTTATCCATTATCTTCGCGTGGGAAGAGAGAATCCAATGGCAATATTGCAAGTGGATATGGCAAATAAATTCTTTCTGTGTGATTTTCAACGAGGTAACAAGACTCTTCCAGCATACCGATATAAATCCTAAAGGAAATACCCGCTACTTTACTACCATCCAAAAGAAGTTAGGGAAAACAGTCCAATGTAACCATGCACAATATTCGGGGCCTGGCATGAAGGTAAACATTGGTGAATTCTGGACACTTGATCCTTTTCGTGTGTCTTCTGTTTTCTTCTCGATTTAATGGAATATAATGCGAGTAAAATGATGCTAAGGAACTGACTAAAGTCTTTACTATGTTTCGTTCTTCATTCTCAAAAATAAAATTGTTCTATCATGTTTATCAACACTTAATATTATTTAATAATCACTACTCGCGTTCTGCTGGTTTCTGTAGATGTGAAGATGCATCTGTTTCTTTCACTAATTGAGCACACACCAAGGGTTGCTCTTAAATATCTCTCTAGGTGAAAGGGTGGTTGGAAATGAATCGGGATGTTCTGAAAAGGAGGGAATGGAGATAATAGCTGACCGTCAAAGGAAGTAAAGTATTCCGCTCATTGTGTGCGTTTCTTAATCAACCAACCAGCTAAGCAGTCAAAAGCATGTATTAAGTTCAGTTAAGTGCAATGACTTGTCTAAGAACGAATCATTGACTAAGCAAAGACGATGCATTCACAACAAATGAAAAAGTATCAAATTGTGCTATATGCAACTGGGGTGTATGATGAAGCAACAGTTATCTACATTAAAGATAGGCAACTACGTGTATATTCATCGAAAAAAAATTATTACTTGTACTTCCCAAAAGTTACAACCCTTCTGTGGAAGCGTAATTTGGAAACTACGAATATTAGAGTTCCTGGACATTGCCTTTATAAAATAAATGTGACTGATTATTCTTGCTGAACCAGTCCTTAGAAAGAACTATCTGCAATTATATTGTCAAGAGAATCTAGAAGAAATATGTGCAAAAATAAATCCAAATATGATTGCCCATCGATGATTAAGTGTTGACAAGTTGCACTGTCAATCTCATTAAAGAAGCATTTGATTTCTACCTTCCAAGTCTTCCCTTCTTTGGAACATAGCTCAGGTTTGAAAACCTGGGAGGATTGGGGAAAATGAACTGAATGAATGCAGCTCTTGTGTGTGTGTGTGTGTGTGTATGTGTGTGTGTGTGTGTGTGTGTGTGTGTGTGTGTGTGTGTGTGTGATGTTTCTGGTACTTTTTCTTTTTTATTTTATAGGTATACTTATTTTATTTATTATTGAATATGTGGTTATTTTATACTTTATTACCATATATCTAAATTCTAATATGTCTTGTATTAAATCAAATAGACCTACACCACCATGGATGGCCGAGGTCGCTAAGGCGCAGACTCCTGAGCAAGAGGTCTGGGGTTCGAATTCCGCCAGAATCGTTCTCCCTGACTGTGGTTTTTTCCAGGTTTTCTCGGTCCTCATAAATGGCAAGGCTGAGGAGGTACCCTAAACTTAGGTCTGGAACGTTTTCTTCCTTAAAAATCCTTTTCCAACATATCATGTCATCTCATGTATCATCAGTATCCATCGCCTGTAGTGCCTCAGTAGCTAAAATGGACGTTAAACGCTATTAATAAAATAGACCTAGTGTATTATAAAAGCAGATTGAAGTTTCATTGTAAAGATACCCTGGGATATACACTCTACTCTATTACCACTACTACTACCACTACCACTACCACCACCACTACTACTACTATTACTATTACTACTACTATTACTACTACTACTACTACTACTACTACTACTACTACTACCACTACCACTACCACCACCACTACTACTACTATTACTACTACTACTACCACTACCACTACCACCACCACTACTACTACTATTACTACTACTACTACTACCACTACCACCACCACCACTACTACTACTACTACTACTACTACCACTACTACTACCACTACCACCACCACCACCACTACTACTACTACTACTACTACTACTACTACTACTACTACCACTACCACTACCACCACCACTACTACTACTATTACTACTACTACTACTACTACTACTACTACTACCACTACTACTACCACCACCACCACCACTACCACTATCACCACCACTACTACTACTATTACTACTACTACTACCACTACCACCACCACTACTACTACTACTACTATTACCACTACTACTACCACTACCACCACCACTACTACTACTACTACTACTACTACTACCACCACCACTACTACTACTACTACTACTACTACTACCACTACCACTACCACCACCACTACTACTACTACTACTACTACTACTATTACTACTACTACTACTACTACTACTATTACTACTACTACCACTACCACTACCACCACCACCACCACTACTACTATTACTACTACTACTACTACCACTACCACCACCACCACCACTACTACTACTACTACTACTACTACCACCACTACTACTACCACTACCACCACCACCACCACTACTACTACTACTACTACTACTACTACTACTACTACTACTACTACTACTACCACTACCACTACCACCACCACTACTACTATTACTACTACTACTACTACTACTACTACTACTACTACTACTACCACTACCACTACCACCACCACCACCACTACCACTATCACCACCACTACTACTACTATTACTACTACTACTACCACTACCACCACCACTACTACTACTACTACTACTACTACTATTACCACTACTACCACTACTACTACCACTACCACCACCACCACTACTACTACTACTACTACTACTACTACCACCACCACTACTACTACTACTACTACTACTACTACCACTACCACTACCACCACCACTACTACTACTACTACTACTACTACTACTATTACTACTACTACTACTACTACTACTATTACTACTACTACTACCACTACCACTACCACCACCACCACCACCACTACTACTACTACTACTACTACTACTACTACTACTACTACTACTACTACTACTACTACTACTGTCACCATCATTACCATTACCACCATTGAATGTGAACGCTTATATCATCTGTAGCAGTCTCGAATTTTGAAAGTGTTCGCACACTTTTATAATATAGTTAGAGTGATAACAGCATTTAATTTATTTTACACTGTAAGTAAATGCTCCTCTTCCTACGAAGTTTTGGAGTGAAAGAGCAAAAATCCTAGCTTCCGTGCGAGGACAATTAATTTTATAGCATCCCTTTTCATCTTCATTTGTCAAGTCGCATCCGTGGCTCAGTGTGTTGGAGCTTTGGTCTAAAAAGGACGGAGGAAATAAATTCCAATCTTTCTCGGGTCAAGAGAATGTCTTGAGAAGGTTTTTTCCAGATGTTTTTTCTCAACCAAGAAAATGAATGTTGGTTTGGTTTGGGTATATAGCGGATTGGTATATAGCGAAAAACAAATTATTTTTCATTTGCAGAAGTGCGCCGCTTTGAAGCTCTGAAAAATCGTATAAGAATTACAATGGTATTTTAAGTTTATTAAAGGCTCCATTGGTACACCTGTTATAAGTGGAATAATATTATTTTTGGAATATATTATATACACGGGGTTCAAGAATTGCCGTAAGATTTTTCAAACTATACCATATTGGTTGCTCTTGCAGAAGTTAGAAGAATGAACAAAATTAGACGTTATGTACCTGTTGCTTTCGTTTAATTTTCTTTAATCTTTTAAATACCAAGTAAACTACAAAACTGTTATTCAATTAATATTTTTTATTAATGAGTTTATTTTTTCTAGTACTGCACATACTGTACTTCGTTAAATCAGCTACTACTGTTCCCCAGCCCTTACGGTGGCCTATTCCAGAAATTTATATGGCGATTCTGGAACTCTGTGTGTGTAGAAATATTCAGTAAATGTTTCACCATTACAAAACATGTCGATGGCACTTGAGAAAATTAAGCAAGCAATTGCTGAAATATTCGTAACATGTTTAATATTTCTTTAGAGTGGAGAGAGGAAATGTGGAACAAGAAGTGGGATAGGATGCAAGTAGAAATTCTAGTATTAAAGCTTTTTGGGATTAGTAGAAAAGAATTTTTGAAGCATTTTGGAAATTATGAAGGGAAAGTAAGAGGAAAGTGGTAGAGGAAAGTGATCAAGGCAAAAGAAGAAGATAATAAAGTAACTATGAGGGAATATGATCACCTTTAGGGAAGTATTTGTAAAGGACACTTGATAATATGTGTGTTTACAGGATCCATGTACACAACTGGGGTGTTTGTTTCCTGAATAAACAAGCGCTCAAGGACCAAGGAAATGTTGTAAAACTGTAATGTAATGTGTAGAAATAATAATATATATTCATTCATATTTGTTTGGGTCCCTTCTGTTACTCTTTCTGTAAGAATTCATCTGTTTTTTCTTATATTCCGGAGGTAAACATACGGAATACAAATACCGGTTCATTGGTGACACCGGAGCGTCGGGTCAAACCAATTACAAACAACGCACTCAGCTATGAGTAATTCCCCTACACCCAAGGTTTCAATACGAACTTTTTCCAACTAAATAATAGGTAAATACGGCGTCACATGCACAAAATTATTTTCTATATGGCAGTTCTCTTTCGCAGATATTTATCGCTATATTTATGTGGTCTTTTCATTTGGTATACTTATTTCTCCTAATATTTTTATAATCTCAGAGTTTATAATCCCTAGAAGGAATGTTAAAACTCTAATTTGTGCTTCTTAATACTTTTCTTGTCTCTTTTCCTCAGAACTCACGTGGCACTGGCATATATTAATGCTGGCTTAAATAGCGGCTATAATCATTTAATGTATTTTCTTTCCAATATTCTCTTAAATTTCTATATTAATTTCTGTTCAAGAGTTCAGGTTTTTGAATGTTATTGATATTTCTGAGTATTATCTTATAATAACTATTTTAGCTCCTTGCTTTTTGCCATAGATTTAGTGTTCTTGCTAGAAACATTAATTTTATAAGTTACTTTTGTAAATAATTTTTGGTTTCTACTAATAAAAAATGATTCAGAAAGTAAATTATACTTGATTATTCGGGAGATATAAACTTTTATTCATCAATACAACATAACACAGATATACCACACTATTTTTCGAAATAAGCACTGGCAATTGAGATACGCAATTCCTGTATAATTTCCGCGATAGTCACTCTGCGATTGCGTCATCCTGCCGCACGATGTCTTCTGTGCTTGACGTTATTCTCTTCCTTAACGATCAGCATCAGTCACGTCTGTACCTTGTCCAAACTCCTGGCACTATTTCAACATGGTTGGATGCGACACTGCATTGACTCATACACGGTCGAAATTTCACGACAGTTAAGTTGTCTTCGCACAGTCAAATCACTGCGACTTTTCAATACTTTCCAAACATTCCTGATATTCTTATATCTTTTATAGTATGTACTGAAACGATTAGAAATATTGCTCTGTTCCTCGTATTTCAATCGTGAGATACGTTTTCAGTTGACACATAATTATGAACTCGTGATGCACCTCTTACGCTACTGTAACGGAAGTGTTTTATAGAAAGATCTGAACATGAACTCTGTACCGCGCAAGCGCCACTGTTATTGCGTAGTGCCTCTAGATTAGTGCAAAAAGTGCAACTTACTTTTTGAATCCACCTTGCATCCAACAATTGGTTATTTATACAATATTGAATCAATATATTTGGGTTTGTTTGCATGGTTTGCATGTTAGGTACAGGATGTACCTAATTAAAATACTTGCACAACTTCGAGGGTGAGTTATATATAGCTAAATAATATAAATCGTAGTGAAATAATTAAATCATTACATTAGAACTTGGGTTTTGAAGTACAAGCCATCAAATTATTGAATTTCAATATTACCGAATTATAATTTTGCTTATAATTAATTATAAATCATAATTTTTGTATAAAATCATATTATTCTTTGTATTATATAATCTTTCCATTTTCTTGTTAGAATTTTTCTTGTTATTATTTTATGTTAGACTATTTAAGTTGTTAACAGGTAATTCAATAAGTCATTTTTATCTCTTTTAAACAAACAGAAACAGCGAAGATTTTTCCGATAAAGAAGTTCATTTGGGTTTATTGGCAACTCTGAAGCAGTTGCATTAAATGGCGCACATTAATTTGACAATATTTAATCAGTTAACATGAAGGTGTCACTTCAGAGCGTGTCCAAATTGCTTTCACCCACGCATACTTTTTTCACAGCAAATAAAAAAGACCGAAAGGTACAGACTCGTGAGTGGGAGGTTTAGGGTTCATTTCCCTTCAGGACCGTCCTCCCTGACTGGAGTTTTCGCATATTTTCCTCAGTCTACATAAATGACAAATGCCCGAGGGTTACTCTAAATTTTGGCCTGCAGCACTTTCTTCCTTAAAAAAAATGCCTTTCCCAATGTTTCCTTTCATTCCTGTATCATCAGTGTCCACCACCTGTGATGCCTCAGCGGTTAGAATGGGTGTTAAACACTAAAAAGAACCAAAAAAACTGCTACGAATATTCATAATGAGTCATAGCTGTTTATGGATAAACATTCATTGGAGTTAATTACAAACAACGCAGCGAAAGGCCAGTTACAATGCCAGGGGTTTTGGCGCAATCAGTAATTTTGCTGATGCACTGCTTGCCTCACAAAACCACAATGAATGCTGAAAGATAATGTGATGTCCTGACACAGTTAGAGCGGCAGTCAAACGAAAACTCCATTATGCTTTTTATTCGCAAAGATCAGCTACCGCATGACAACGCTCGCCCACACTCATCTAAAAGGACCAAGCACTTACTTAGAAAACTCAAATGGGGCATTTTTTGCCATCCTTATCTCGCCCCAAGTTATTTCCTTCTCTACACCGAGCTCAAGAAGAAGCGATTTGAAAATAATAATGAAGTGAAAATCACAGTAAACAGATTGCTAAGTAAACAGAACACGGCATGGTACAAACAAGGTTTCGAAAAGAGCTACAATACCGACAGTAAATTTGATATTTTTCCCTCGGTAGGGAAACTTGCTTATTTTATGGCTTTCATGTATTCACTTTGTCCTTATTGCAATCCCCTAATGAGGGAAGTTATTGTAAATGCATATAAATAAAACAACTGACTGTAATTCCCGATGCGATTCACACTCAAGGTGGAAATGCTTTTCTAAGAAAACTGGTTTACATTTGTTTTATTACCAAAGAACATGGTTTAAACTCCAGTAATCTGTTATTTCAGTATCCAATCATGATATGATATTCATTTCGTGAGCAGGTAGAAAATGTTTCCATGTACGATCTCGCTAAAGGTACCGGTTGTATCAGATAACGTTTCTACAATGGCAGCTGAATTATCAAACATTTTCTGCGGTGTACCATCAAACTGTGGAAACAGCATCAAATTGCTCATACACCCTAACTGGAAGAACAAAATTGAGATTGCCGAAGACAACATTTACGACTGTATTCATATGCTCCCGTGGAGAACAATTCATGAACAAATCTTTTAATGTACCCTTATCTTCAGTGCGTGCAGTGTCTTCCTCCATGGGATTGCTTTTGTCAAGGGTTCAATCAGCGAAGAACTAATCTATTGTTTGACTCTTCAGCAAGGATCAAACATACAAAGCAAACTAACGAATAATGTAAATAAAATTTGTTGGTAACTAAGAAAACTTATATTTTCCAATACAGGTCGGAAATATAAAATAAACTGAACTTCGCAACCCCAGTGCTGAATGTATTCTTTAGTTATCAATCTAACACTAGGCATTTCCAGACCTATATTTATATGACCTTTCTTTATTATTTAGCTACGCACCTATGCACCTTGGAAGTATGTGTGAAGCCTTAGTGTACTAAAATATTAAATAGAATTAATGTAATTATATAAGGTATTAATGAGAATGATTATAAATTCCTAGCAAACTTCCCAATATGTTCTTTCAAAACTCTCAAAAATTCTTTTCTATAATCTAAAAACTGTACATTTTTTTCTGTTGGCAGGTTATATTTTCATATATCTTATTAAAGTTTGTTTTGCTAGAAATGACAGGATTAAAAATCCAACTCTATAAAGCTGGTTTGCTCTTTTCTCAGAGATTATTCAGTTAGTATGTGCTACAGTTCTCTTATTATTTAATTAGTTTAAACTACAGTGGTACATAGTTATCATTTTAGTGCATGATTCTTAAAGTGTATTCAATTTAGTTATTTCTATGGCAGATTAGCCCTCTATAGAAACAAAAAATGCTAAAGTAAATGCAGTATTTTAAAAAATAATTTAATGTGAATTTCACGCTATAGGGAGTTGGAAGTCTTGTTCTTACTAATATTGTATTAAGTAAGTTTATGTTCTAATGTGACATACCAATTTGGCTACAATACTGAAATTTAAACAGCTTATTTTGACACATTTTTTCTGTATACTAAAAAGAAGTATTATAATTTAAACATTGGAACAAGAATGATATATTATTAATTTGAAGTGCATTTTGGTCGAACTTTTTATATAAAATTGTTCGTAATTCCTGGTGTATTTCCTTTTTCTTAATATTTCTACATCAGTAGCTTTACTGTTATGTTTAAAAACACCGTTGAAAACTGCAAGGCTATTAGTGTATAGTATTTACTCTACAGCTACAAATATCTATGAAAATGTAGTTTTGATAAATAACAATCAAAGAAAGAACATGTTAAAAAATCTCACTCATAGCTCCAACCCGGAACCTAATGCATGCCTCCTCCATAGTCACGATCTGTATAGGCTGTTTACGTCAGAGAAGTCAACAGCAAAATCAAACATTTCTCTAGCGAATGGTAAAAGCCAGAATTCTCTAGCTTGAATGGTTAGAAGGCTATGTAGTTTTGAAATGAGTAGTGCCAAAATTAGGAGATATTTAATCTACTCAAATGTATTTTCAAATGTAAAAAAAACCACTTCTCGACTACATATTACAATATAAATTATATAACATAATTTAGAAATTTTAAAAAATACTATAATTCAATTTTTTAAAAATATGAATAAATAATTAAATGTTTGCCTCCGTCTTTCAAATATTGGCCGCAATCTCAATTATTCTCATGCAATTCCCATTTTTAAATGTATATTTAAATATCCTATCTAAATGTTTAAATTTAGATGTTGCTACATCGACGTCCACTTTACCTGAAAATTAGTTATTTCAGATAACAATTGGTTTAACTTTGTGTTAGGGTCTAGACGGTAATTAGGTACAGTTATGCCACTTTAGACGAGCTAGTCTCGTATTTGAAGCTCGAGGACCCTCTCGCCGACTATATTGGAGACGTTGGCTTCCCAAGATGCTAATGAACGACTATTTAGTACATGTTTCACGGTGAAATTAGAGCTGTTGAACCCACTTAGCAGTGCTGTAGAGAGAATCACAACATTACCTTCATGATCGGAATGAAGATTCAAGAGCTATGTGCAGCGGCAGGCATGTTGCAATTAGCGACGAGCTTAAAGCGACATACCGCGGGGAGTTGGTCGATCAAAGCTTCTATCAGAAAGTTCTATTTCGGCATGTGAACAAACTGAAAATGCACGTCAAAGTGCAAACTCGAAGATAACGAGTTTCCAGCGCTAAACTGCAGCTAACGAGGTGGTTTCTATATAGACCAGCATCCAAAAACCAGATCGATGTCATCGAAGTGAGCGTGTAAAATTTACTGGCATTCACGTACAGTGTGGTTGTAGCCTTCCGTGCATTTTTTTTTTTTTTTTTCAGAACACCTGTTGAGAGGAATGTGCACAACATCAGAGCTGGTTGCGAGGTAGAAACTAATACACTATATATTCAACATGCTGCTTAAAAAGCAGAAATGCCAATATTTGGTTTAATATATCTATACTCCGTCACAACAGTAATTTCAGATTTGGAAATATATTTAATCGTAGTTACTACTAGAGGAGTTCCATTTTAATTGACTGAACAATCTGGAAAAGTTGTTCTATCATGCATGTGTTGAATATAAATAATGAAAAAATATGCTTTAAACATTGCGCATAATCAAAAAGGTATATCACAGATTTAAACTTCAATCAGTACCTATATTCTTAATCACATATTCTCTTTGTTAAATTTCCAAAATGAAGGAATTATTTTACAGAAATATTATTTTGAAGACAATTACTAATAAGGAAAAATATCATACAAAAGGAGCAGAACAAAGAACGGGTGACAACGACATTTCATATAGTACAATTGCAGCTTATACTAGAGTATTTAATTCAAAACTGATCATTTTTAATTTGGTTTCATTGCCGTTTTTGTTTCATTTGTATAATACAACTCTTTTTAAATGCTTAGATCTCACTTTAAATGCTGAAAACGATCTGCACGTTTATTGGCGGTTCACTGCACTGTGCGTTGTTATTGTTGATTTCATTAATGCTTTTATGTTTAAATCGTCAATTTACGTGGCTATCCCAGAAAGGTAATCCCATAAGAAGTAATCTGGTGAGAAATAAATCAGGTGACCACAGATTCTTAAACATTTAATGACAAATTTCTAAAAAATTCGTTTCGTGTACTTTCACTGTATACAAAGAAAACAACGTGCCCACTTGCCAAGATAATATATGGGCAGCGGATCAATTGATTCATTTTGTTTATTTATGTACCCTCTTTAACTTCTCACTCATCAGCATCCCATTCCATTCAGGACTTGAAACATCCTACAAATTTTGCTCTTATGCCTCTTCTTTCAGACTTGAGGTTCTTTATTGTACCGTAAATCTACGAGACGAGACCCACGGATTTACTTCCTTTAGAATTTATTGTATTAGTATTGTTTATTAGTTTATATTATTATGTAATTATAATAAGAAGGAGGATTTTTACGCCCGAAAAAATCCATTAACCCTACTCGGAATTGAACCCGCGATCTTGGGTCTACGAGGAAATATGGTTACCTCTAGACCACCAGGACTGACACAGCGGATCAAGGAAACAGGAGAGTGTATGGAGGAAGATCAGAAACCGCCTTTAGGATATGAACAATCGCGCAATGTGGGGAGAAAATATCGTTGAAAATACAAAATCTGAGTGGAAGATGGGGTTGTATATTAGAACAGGGGCAGACTCATTAAACAAATTAGATCAGGGTCTCTGGTAAAAGTGGATTGGGAAGTTATTTTTTCATGGTCTCCATTCTGGCAACTGTAGCAGCACCGAGGCTTGGGGAAGAAGTACCTGCCGCTTTCCTTTACTAACAAGGGCGAGGAGTACGGTGGGATCTGCTAGCAGGCAAGAAGGAACGGGTAGGCAAATTTCTGTCGAATGTGAGGCAGCTCAGATCTGAAACGGGCGGTAAGATGGTCGGTGGGAGCTAAAATGAATTAAAAAAATGTATGCACACTTATGATATTGTATTCATTATTTTTATGTACTTGAGGGGTTCCATGTTCAATGTTCTGGATTTTTTTATTAAATTATTGTTGGTATTATGATATAATTTTAACTACATTAAGTAATACTTGATTGCTCATTTGAATAAATACATTCATTCATTCATTTACACCAAACTCTAATATTTGCTGACTGGAGAGGTGAGGGATGATTATTGCTGTATGCAAATGAATAATGTTTAACGCCCG
The DNA here is from genome assembly GCA_030762175.1 of Metallyticus violacea. Lineage (NCBI taxonomy): Eukaryota > Metazoa > Arthropoda > Insecta > Mantodea > Metallyticidae > Metallyticus > Metallyticus violacea. The sequence goes on along the minus strand of CM060842.1, from coordinate 97,062,195 downwards.
TTTTAGGTACAGAGGTACCACAGGCACTGATGGACACTGATGACACACGAGATGAAGTGATATAATGGGAAAGGATTTATTTTTAAAAAAGAAAACATTCCAGGCCTAAGTTTAGGGTACCTCCCCGGCATTTGCCATTTATGAGAACTGTGGAAAACCTGGAAAAAACCTCAGTCAGGGAGGACGGTCCTGCGAGATTCGAATCCCAAATCTCCCGCTCACGAGTCCGCGCCTAAACGACCTCGGCCACCCGGCGGTGATGATTATTTTGAAGTTTATGTGCGGCCCAATGCTGTATTTTTGGGAATTCATTGATGTATAAGATGTCAACTAGTGGCATAATAAAACACAATAACCATGTACAGGAATGAACTCATTTCTCCTTATTGGCACCTACAACTCTTGAACAGTAGAAATTCTATATAAACTCATTTCATTCCTTTGTAGTTTTTGACATATGGAGTAGGAAACAAATGAGGTAATGTACTCAGGTTATTGCAACAGATGGCTCCCGATGTCTTCTGCTGTATTAGCCAAACAAGAATTGCGATGCTTGTCAACCAACGAATACGCCGTGCTTTAAACTTTCCTCACAAAGACGAGTATTGCTTTACTCTCTCTCTCTCTCTCTCTCTCTCTCTCTCTCCCTCTCTCTCTCTCTCTCCCTCTCTCTCTCTCTGGAATGTCCTTTGCTAAACAATGATGGAATTCGATATCCAGCAATTTTAGCTGAAACGCACTATGATGTGCCTACATCCTGATATTTGGTTATTTCCGTGGCTTTTTCCGGTTGTTAAAGCGTACATTAAGATAGATACTTTCTGTTAACGAACATTTTACACTAGCTCATTTCATCTCAGTTCATTCCGTTGGTTCGTTACAGGGTCGAGATTGCTAAGGCGAGTTGAACTGGTGCGGTGTGACAGTGGCTTGCGCTTTCGAAAGGTTTCTGCACCGACCTGGCATTGAGCGACCCTTCTGAGGACCTCAAACTCCTTGAAGGGGGGGGGGTTCAGCCCTAATCGTACTGTTCTATTCGGAAACATGTTAGGTGCTCCGTCTAAATCCGTGCCTCGTCGCCGGTGGATCCTGGTCGCCCGGTGTCTCCGTCACCGTACCCTTTCCTGCTTTAAGTGGCTAGGCACAAACAGCCATTCGTAATTATTCCATTCAATCCAATAGACAACAAGATCCGAAGACGTCACTTATAAAACATTTTCTCAATCCCGCGTTTTTAAACGAAATTCCGTTAAACTATTTGCTTATCCTGTCATTTTTTACGGAATACTTATATAGAAAACTTAACTAAAAATGAGAATTGGAACGAGCAATAAGTCCCCAGCTTCTACTTCGGACCATCATATTTCCTACACTTTTAAATAATTAATAAAAGTATGTTATTTACTTACAATAGTTTTAAGTAATGAACAACAAACTTTTTAAAAGTATAAATCTCGGATTCTAAGATATCTCTAGGGTTGGTTTAAAGTAACTAATACGCTAGTGCGTCTGCTTGTCAACTGAGGTTCGATCCCCGGTTGCGGTTAAGGTGTTTTCCTCAGTTTTCCCTGAAACAGTCCATGACATACGCATTCAAATGAGGCCATTTTTTACCACCCTTATCTCGCCCCAAATTATTTCCATCTTTACATCGAGTTCAAGAAGCAGCAATTTGAAAATGATAATGAAGTGAAAATCGCAGTAAACAAATTGCTGGGTAACAAAACACGGCATGGTTCAGACAAGATATAAAATTTTAGCTACAATATTGAAAGTAAATTTGATATTTATCTCTCGATAGGGAAACTTGTTTATTTTATGGCTTTCATACATTCACTTTGCTCTTATAGCAATCCCCTAATGAGGGAAGTTATTGTAAATATATATAAATAAAACAACTGACTGTAATTCCTAATAGAATTAACAAGAAAGGTGGAAACGAATTTCTAAGAAAACTGGTTTACATTTGTTTTATTACTAAAGAACTTGGTTTAAACTCCAGTTATCTCTTATTTCAGTATCCAATCATGATATGACATTCATTTCGTGAGCAGGTAGAAAATGTTTCCATGTACAGTCACGGTGTTGTATCAGATAAAGTTCCTAGAAGGCAGCTGAATCATCAAGCATTACTGCGGTGTACCATCAAGCTGTGGAGACAGGTAAACTTGCTCGCACTGCCTCTGAGATTATGTTTTATTTGGTCATCAGTTCATTCATACCATTCTACTTCTCAATTTATTCTGGCAATTGCCGGGACGTTACACGCTTACGTAAAGGGAAGGGTTGAATAAATCACTCTGAATTTTAAGTTTCACTTATTCGAGACTCTTACGTGAAAATTAAAGTATAAGGGATTCCTGATAATCTACAATATGAAAATCTATCTTATTAAATAGCTCTATTAAGGAAAAGGGGACAGGAAACTTTGGAGGAATCATTGTAAATAAATATTTCTTAAATTCTTCTATACTTCAGATCATTAGCAATTATATCTGAATTTATCAGATACATGTAACGGTACATCCCATTTCTAAAGCATATCGAAGCCATTGGCGATGCTTATATGCTTCTATTTTTCCTTCGATGGGAGGAAAAAATTGCAGGAAATAAAAAAGGAGTAAGTCTGGGGCAGGTACGACTTGAGATATGTGCTTTCTCGGATTATGTGTCATAGAAACAAGATAAGGACGCGTTTTCGTCTTCTAGACCCTCAACATTTCCTTTATTTAAGACCAGTATGCGCTCATCATTAAATTTTAATGATGAATATAGTTCTTGCGCAAGAGCATCGCTGGACAAAATTCCAACTAACGTGAGATACATGAACTGTAGAACTTGATAATAGTTAGGTAATGGTACAATTAGAACTTTTTTCTATGGACATGGCTCAAGCGATTTTTCTGTCTCGCATTATATAAGTGCAGTTATTGTTGGTTAAAAAATTAAATCAAGATTTTGAACAAGGGTAGCAATTGCTCTATTCTGTCAGAGAAGGACGATCGCTGCTTTTTCCCCTTACATAAGCGTTCTGTCCTCTGAAAGTAGCATATCTGCGAATGGAATTATCGGATGACGGTCTTATTTGAATTTCCTATGGAAATGGAACGAATATGGTGAAATTCAGAGACACAAAACGCCTTCTTACAGCAATTAGCTGTTACATTACAATCACTGATACCTGGCGAACAGACTTGCGGCTAACAGACAGAGGCAGTTACAAAAAAACTGATGACCTAAGCTTATGCGACCGAAGTTTGTCGCATAAGCGACAAGTAAAAGATTTTCTGCTTGAAACGTTGGATGGTGAATTATCATTAAATTTCACGCGGCATAAGCCGACAAACTGAACATTGCCCTATCAACCAGCATATTTATAAAATATGTTATACATTATATATACCGTCTTACAAAAGTATTAATACTTCGACTATAATTTTAAATAGTTCTGCATATAGTTTGTTGAACAGCAATAACACAATGCCCCCAAGCCAAACTCAGCCAGCATACAATTTCTTCAAAGCCCAATCACTTCATCTCAGGAAAGGGAAAAGACATTTTTGCACAAAATTTAGCAAAGAATATGCTCAGAAGAGAGGAGGAGTTAAACTGTAAAGCTTCAAATGCCCCGAAAGAACTGAAAATTTGACGAAAAAAATAATTGAATACGTGACTACAGCGGTTCTCACACTATGGTCCGCGGAATCTTGGGGTTTCACGAATCATTGGAGTACTTGCCAACAATGTTTATTCTTCAACGTCTAGATGCAAAAATGAATTATGGAAAAGAAAAAAAAATTCAAATTTCCTTGAGATAAAATGTGCAACATGTCCTTTCCTGCTACCAAAATTAATTATTATCTTAAATTTGACACACTCCTTTGATGCTCGGACAAAGATTAGCAAGTGTGCTGAAAGGAGAAATTCCCCAGGAGGTGGTTGGAGAAGGACAGCAATCCAATATGGAGAGGAATTATTTAAACATTTTGTAACTTATTTAACATAAGCAAGGAAAATAATTAGTATGCAAAGATAACATTTGCCTTAGAAAATGTATTCTCGTGTAAAGACTTAATCAGCAATATAACTTTAAAAATACGTAACTTTAAATAAAATCTACGTATAGAATACAATATTTTCCTATTAAAACATCTAATGAATTAACAAGCTTGTATAAAATCTCAGTTTAGGCAAAATTTAAAGACTTTTAGTGTTATAGAAATTACAGGAATTTCCGAATGGCTTATCCACACAAGTTCCTAATATATAAAAGGAAATCAAGACACTCACTTATAGCAAACGTTAAAACATTAACAATACAACCGATAAATATTAATAAACTTCATAATACCTGACTCATTAGATCAGGTCAGCGTAGAAAACTTCGGTCCTGTCAATTTACAAGCAAAGCCAAGAGACGCATGCTGAAGCGATCCCATTGCGAGTACAAAAGAGCAGCAACGCCGGTAGTATTACGTCATATTGTTCTAGAAATGTCTTTATCTCTCCCAACCAATGGGAACAAAGATCAGGCTGGACAAGAGCACGTGAAAGAATGGCACAAGTCAATTAAAATAACATTTGAGGACGACTATTTGTTCTGCAGAGAGGTTTTAAATAGTTAATCCGAAAACATGGACCAAGCAGAGCACTATATAACAGTTCAGAGATAAGGTATTGATAAAAATTTTTGGAGTCGCTTACAAGAAGATTTTTATGATCAAAGAAAACCATGAAAGTATTTGTGGTTTCCGTAACTATTGACTTATGAAAAATTCTCTGCGCTCTTCTTATCTTTCTCTATTACGTATGCCTCTTAGGCGTGGGGTTTCTTCAGCCTCATTCTAAACTCTTCAGCCAATTCTCTTATCAACTTACCATGACTCTGTGCCAATCTCTGCATGTTTCCACTCTAATCTTGGTTTTCCCTTACTTCTTTCTCCTTCCGGCCTTGCATTCCCTGCACTCATTTATCAAATAAATAAATATAGATATGGTGTAGAAAAAAGTCAAAGCTCAGAATAAATGTCTCCTATTAAGTCACGATTTGTACGTGAAATGCAGCATCATCCTCTCATTCAGGAATTAAAATGAGCTAGATGTTGTACTATCGTATATCATGTTAGCTATTATTAATATTTTGTGCGTTTATAAACTTTTTGCTATGATTATTTATATTGTGTAAGGATACACTATAATAAAAAGGCAAACAAATCTTAAGTATCAGCAACAGTGGGTAATTCTTAAAGGAAAATGTGAGAAATTGCTGCTTTACTAAAAAATAAATGAAGGTTATCCTAAGACTAAACGTCTTATGGTTTCAACAAAGCTAAAAGAAGAAAATCTAAATAAGAAGAGGAGGCTGAGGTCTGTGTTTTATATACCAACATCATTCCGCTGGATAATACAAAAGACGATGTCTACGTGCCGAAGTTGTTATGCATTCCGAACTGCGAGAAGTTGATATTGGGAGCAGCGAGGCAGAAAATACCATTATTCCAAAAGACGTGAAACACCGGTCTTCTGGCGAGTATAGCAGCCAGCGCATTAACCACACAATTTCATTGAAAATGGAGGGGCGAGGCGAGAAGAAGCGCGTGTTCCGCGAAATGAAGATAAAGTGCTGAAAATGCTTGTAGCACATCGCTAACAGGGTTCACTTCAACACGGCAACCATCTCTAGGGAAGCGAAACTCCGTTGATGGATACTCAAGGCGAATTGAAAGCCGTGCCTTGCAGTCTTGGAGCGTACATATATCAGAAATACTTCAGTGCAAAGAGACTTTGGGAAAGTAAATACGATTTGCTCATTAACCTATAAGCCTCTTTATACTCTTGTTTTAATAATAAAGATTAAAGTGCACAGCATACTTATATCCTATAACTTGATATCTTTAATAAGTGTTGACCTCTTTGGGGATAATAAATTTTGGGTTGGGATATTTATGAGCTGTCATATCTTTTTCTTGAGTAACAGTAGACGTAAAATGTTGACTTTTCCGCGAATCGAACTTAGTGACTATTTTGATACTTATTTTAATTTTCCTTATTTTGTTATATTTCGCTTAAATGTCGTATTATGGTTGTAATTTGGATAATTGTTTGGCTTGTTGACTTACAGCGACTGAGTTTCAAAGAAGGCTATTATATTTACTGATATTTTGACGTGGATTTATACGGAATGCGCCTGCTTGCAAAATGTTGCCATACCCATAAGATAATAACACAATACCGTGTCATTGGCCAACGAGCGAAAGACAGGTGCTGGCAACTTTCTTTCTTCTCAAACGTGCGGAATTCAATAGATGATATTTTCCAATGCTTCGATTTCAGATTTTAGTTTCAGGTAAACGGTGAATTAGTTAACACCAACATACCGAGAGCTAAATGCAGAAAAACTGTAAAATTAATATATTTTATGAAAAATTTTGGATGAAAAGATCTGTCATAAAATGTGCGAAGTTCAAGTTACAACAGTAAAGCGATTTAATTTGCAACAACATATCTTTTTTTTTTTTTGATTGATTTATTTAAGCACGCTCTTTAACAGCTCAGGTCATCAGCGTCCCATTCAACTCATGGCGTGAAACGGCCGACAAATTTTGCTCAGAGGCCTCTTCTTTCAGGCTTGAGGTTCTTTATCGTGCCGTAAATGTACGACACGGGACCCACGGCTTTACTTCCCTTCCGAAAGAAGCCATACTTAGGATTTATACGCCCGAAAAAATCCATCGGTTCTGGCCGGGTTCGAACCCGCGATCTTGGGTGTAGGAGGCAAGTATGGCCGACAACAACATATCGATACAGCAAAACACATGAACAATGAAGGTCGAATATCAAGTCAGCAAAGCAGACAACCACTCATGTTTGATGCAGCAACACCTTCAGCGTCATCCAATTTTTCTTACTTTTCAAAAGACCGGTGTAACATTGCTTTAAAAATAAAGTGAATATTAAACATTTCAGAATCTGTTATTTATATGACACAATCAGCACTTAGAAAAAATTATTTACCGCCTCATAGCAAAATATCATAAATACAGTTGGCAACAATAAGATTTGGCAATCAATTAACGAAAATACTGACTCTTGCGAAAGACATGTTGCAAATGTTGTCGACGTATTGTTGCTTGATAGACTTGGGGACATATTTTTACTGGATTGTGAAGTTCTTGAAGCAGTGAACCATTTTATAATTGCTGTTAATTCTAAGATAAAGTTGTAGAATGAAACAAATGAAGTTAAACGGAAACAAGTGCTATTGTTCGTAACTGAAGCAGCATCATGCGTTATAAAAGCTGGGAAAGGTCTGAAGAATTTGTATTCTTCAATGATACTTTTAATTTATCTTGTGCATGTCGAGAAATTAAAGCAAAATTTCCAGATATAAATACAATTCCATTGGAAAGAAAGTTTAAGTTTATGTGTTTAAGTTGCAATTGAGGATGGCCAAATTTAAGCAATTGACACCATCGTTCCCTCTTCCTCCTCAATCCATGCTTACATGGCTGGAGACAGCTGAGTATTACTCCGAAACGATGATGCCATGGAACACTTTTGATAGCAGTGTTGCATCTCCATTGAAAATAATTCCAGAACTGTTTTTAGCTCTTTGTTAAGAAATTGACGTGCTCAGTTTAAAATTATGGAGCAATTTCTCGCCTGGAAACAATTGGCTTAGTTGCATGAAAGACTGGGATCAATGAAAAATGTACAGACCGAGGTAAGGTAAATAAGAGACAGCATTTAATTGAAGAATAAAATGAGTAAAGTTTTAAATAGAACAATGTGCAAACTTAGTGATATTTTACATGGAAATAAAGCTATTGTGAATAAATAAGACCCAGAGCTAAATTTCAGTGACTTGATTCTGTTTAAATGTTCTCCTATGGCATTGTGTGATGCCGAGTAGAGTTTTCTTCCCTACGAAACAATACTAACTGACATTAGAAGAGTCCTCTTCGAAAACTTTATAATGTACATTGTCATAATCTATAATACTAATAAGATTATATCTAGTGCAATTACAACAAAGTGAAAAAAACACTAGACAAATGCATAATAATATAACTTCTGTGAACGAAAAATATGCTTAATAAGTGAAAATTAAGTTTAAAAAGTATCGTTTGGTATTATTATATTATTAAGCATTTATTCATATGTTTTGTCAACTTTTGTCTGTTTAGATAATATTTTCTTGCACATTTCTTAATTTTTAAGAACATAAACATCGAAGCCCTAAATAATGCCGATATATATATATATCACATAATTCTCCGCACTGCCCAGTCGATTCACAAAATGTTTATTTATAGTGCAAACTCTACACTGTACATATTTTTTCGCTTCTCGAATGACATTGCCTCTGTAATACAGAATTCTGTTGATATTTGCCTTTTCTTTTCTTTCAGCTCCTGCAATAATGAATTACTCTGGGGGGGGGGGAGGCAAAAGCATTTTGTATGTCAATTCTCCTATGAGAAAATGCTAGGTCTATATCAATTTTAATGGAGTATATTTTGATATATACAAATATTTTCCAGTATACTGTCTTAATTTTTTATTATTTAAAACAGGTAATTTTAGTAAGATAATCCAGAAAAGTTTCAACCCATAAAGCAGTAAAGGAAGAAATTTAATTTTAGAGAACATTTTAGTCATTCTTAAGTATAATTTGAAATATGGATGTAATTTATCTCTATTATCACTGCCGTAGTCTTTTCTCTCATTTGTATGAAAAAGCTCTCTCAACTAGTCTGAAATGAGATGTCGAGATACTGAAGTGGTTCCCTGTTTTGAGCTTTCCCTCATTCAGATAAATGCGGCATTCCATTGATAACTTCCCCCATCCTGAATACAACAATTATTATTTTTTTTACTGTTAATCGTATGGGTTTATTGAAAGCTTCCTTTAAACTCTGTTAGTCTGGAGACTAACTGTCAACTCATCTGCATAAATAAAGATGTGTACCTACCATCACTACATCATACATTGCAATGTTAAACTTAGGAATAAAAATTTAGAACTTATGACGTTTTCCGATAAGATACTTAGCCTGATTATGTAGTGTCATGCGTCCAAACATCGTGTTTCTTTATTAGTGTGCACCTATTTATAAGTCGAAAGAATTGCAGAAATCTCTAAATGTACAGTAAAGCTTTCCTCGAGTTTCTTCAGTGACTCTGTTATTTTTCTATGTAGACATTCGACTGATTTGGCCTGTCAATCTTCGAGTACCAGAGCCAAATTGCTCATCCTTATTTCCCCTTCATTATGGAGCCATTCTTCATGAGGATTTTAGTCAAAATTTTAAACAGTGCACATTCCAAAGCAAGTCCTAGATACAAGTGCGAACCTTTCTCTTTACACACAACTTTTAGTGTCACTTCTCTCCATTTGTCAGGAATTTTACTTTGAGGAAGACAATGGTTGATTTCTTACTTCACTTAAAACTGGCCAACTGCTTTTGACGTGTTTTAAATATTTCATCTGGACCAGCTGCTTTCTTCTCCTTACTTTGTTACAGTGTTATTTCAATTTCCTCCATTGTTTATTTGTACTTTTAAGCAATGAGAAGACGTCATTAGCCGTGTAAACCAGGGGGAAGATGAAATTCGACAATTTTATAACGGTTTTGTATAAATAGAAGCAAATGAAATACTGTGGATATCTTACTTTTGAGGAGACTGAAGGAAGTTACCAATGCGCTGAAGGGTAGACAGAAGAAGACAAAAACGATGGCGTCAACAATGGTATGCAGATAAGAGAGAAAACTGCTTATGTAGAACGTAAACTAATTTAGAGGAAGGTTGTGGACAGTTTACGATAGTAAAGTCAAGTCTCGTCACCTGTAATGTGAAATTCAGCTATGCCTCACCATGCTGTGCTACCAGACTCTGAAACTCCAGACGCACGTCAACTCCCACCATCTTCTGTTCAGATACTGACGCGTCTTATGTATAAGCGGTCGTGAAGGATGTGAATGCACAACCATAGGAAATCAGTCTATATTCTGTTATTCGTCGATTTTCCCGAACAATGACGGCAGCTGTGCTAATCATGATCTCGTTCACTGCAGTGGTTGGAGCTCCTGGACCACCCTGAATTGTTGTTGAAACCCGGCCCTCCTTGAACTCTTTGAGGTGCGGTTGATTATGGTAGAAAGCATCGCCAAATGCTTGCTGTAACATCGCATAAGGTAGACGGAAGCAAAATCCCAGAGCAGTGTACGAAACGACTCCATTTTACTCAGGCGACTAGCAAACATTCGGTCTTTGCTGGCGTTCTTTACTAAGCACTTTCCATTTTTTCCACCAATTAGTGAGATTTGTTCTTTTCATTAAAAACTGTTTCACCACGGTATCTTTATTGTGTAATGCTATAAAAATCATTCTCAGTCTTTACTGACTCTACTAGGGCCATAACTCATTCCTACTTAGCATACAATCCAAATAATAAATATAATTTCAGACTTTGCGTTTCTCAAAAACTATTGTGACACATGTACATATATCAGCGCGAAATTACATGAAATATCATTCACAGATTGATTATAAGAGATATATTTATAATTTTAAAAACAAAATGCATTATTATATGTGCGCAATGACTAAAAGTACTACCTACTGAAATAAAAATGGGGAGGGCTGGCTCTGCTCTGTATTATGCTGTAAATGAGTATTTGTTTCTTATCTTAAAATATCTATGAACTGTTAAAAAGAAAATTGATATGCGGTGAGTAGCTATCGATGGGTACTAAACGTTATATACAGATGGTGCCAATTCAAGCAAAAAAAAAAAAAAAAAAGTTGTTAACATAACAAAACTGAAATCACACAAACAGAAAATGATGAGCACTAACCATGTTAGACTTTTACAGTTACAGCAGTTGCTCAAAATGCCCACCATCGGCGTCGATACACTTCTGAGTACGTTGAACCACTAATTGAGCAACGTTTGCGAAAGTATCCTCAGTGATGGCAGCACATGCCGTTTCAATTTCTTCCCGAAGTGCTGCCTGTGTAACTGGTTTTCTACGGTATACGGTACCATGAGTCTCAAATTTGTCTCAAATGCGTGCAGTTATTACTCGTGTTGGGGTTCTGTCCTGTACACACGTCTCCATTGCCTTTGAACTTTAACCACATTCTCGGTATTCCAATACCACTTCAAAATTTCTTTCCGCTGTTCAAACGATAATCTTGGCTCCATTTTGGTGTAGCAAAGCTAACATAACGTAATGTGTTTCTGTTTACAGAATATCATACGATAATCTTGGCTTCATTTGTTCATTGTTGATTTACATGTCACATAGCAAAGCTATCATTATGTAAGTGAGTCACATCTGTTTACAGTACATCATAATACACATTACTGTTGTTTTTCGGTCCAACTTTGAAATATATTAAAGAGAAAGTATGTACACATTTTGGCACCCCCGGTATATATAATTGTGGAGCTGGTATTGAGCTGAGCTCAAACCTCGAGCAAGCTGGTCAACAACTAAGGTGACAGCCTTTGGTACTTCCTTTAGAACATTCTCGCTGCACCAACTCTTGACTCCCTAGAAAGGAAATCAAACGATCCACTGAGCTAACTTCATTTCCTTATAAGAAAGCGATCACTCTCCAAAATGAAGAGCAAGAACAGAAAGAAGGAGACGGTGTTGTCGCTTGTGTGAATGTTAAAGAAGATAGAGGTGTTTCTCTTGAAAACACTGTGTATGGAACAACATTTTTATCGTTTAGATTTATAGAGCTAAAAGTCAATAGATGTCGCACTCATTTTCTTTGAAATTATTTCTGAAATAGTAATTTTATGTTAGTTATTTGTTTGATACTTTTTAATTTTAAAAAATAATAAACATTTCAAACTTAAAACCATACGTCGCAGGGCTGAAATTTTTGCTAAATTTTGACAAGCTCTACAGTGTAAGCTGTTGGAAGTAATTGAATATATTTGTTTTTATTATTACATTTAATTTATGACAAGAATGTGTTATTCAGTCCAAAAATTGCAACATTCTCCAATGAATAAAAACACAAGAAGTAGCATTATTGTAAAATAAACGACATCAATATTTAGGCCATTGGATCTGTTCCGACCATTTATCTTTTCCAAAGATGCTCTGACATTTGTTGCAAGTGTTCTTCCCAGCTGTTGTTATGTATTTATGTAATTCAACCTATAATATTACAAATCCCCCTCAAGCCATGTAGAACATTTATTTAACTTCGTTCTTCTAATTCTTCTTTCGCTGTATTTACCCTGCTCCGTTTGTACGACTCACAATGCCTGGTCGGGAAACTATGAACACATAAGAGTACACATGCGTACTAAGAAGCTCCCTGAATGGCTGTCCAGTCCAATGACAGGGCCGCGTCGATGACGCTACAAACACAGAAGATGCAAACACACAGGGAGAGATGGAAAGAAGATGAATGATCAAATGGAAAGTTAATCCGTGACAAAGAGATACTAACCTAGCATTAAAATGGACCGAAGAAAACCACGGAAAACCTCACTCAAATTAGTAAGCCCCAGCATTTGAACCTATGACCTCCCGAATACAAGTCCCAAACGTTACTACCTCAGCCAACCCCATGGTTCAGTTGATTCTACGGGATTTAATTGCGTTATTAACGTTCTATTTTCACATCCATATAGCAATGCAATTAACTTATATCTTGTCATAGTTTGTTTCAAAGTGCATTTGCTCTAACAAAGTGCTATCTCTATTAAGTTTAATATACACCAGTATTTTATCTCGACTTTCGAAACCAATATTCGCTACCCAATCACTAGATATCTGTTCAAACCTCTTCAGGAGGCTGGGCGCATCCGTTCCAAATCTACACCTTCAAAAAATTCCATACGATTGCTGCGCCCATCTGCACGTTTGCTGTATACTTTTATTAATTTCTTGATCATAATGAATCTGTTCCTTTAAAAGCCATCATTTCAGTTTTTTCAGTTCAGAAATCAGTTTTATAACATGGTTTGGAAGTGTAACTGAAATATCTTTCTTTTTTGTAATTTCTTCCTTTGATTTTTCTATAATAGATGTTTACTACAAAATAGTTTCATTAGTTTTTGTTATATTAAAATCCCTATGATAAATGTTATCTAAGACTGAGGATGCTCAAATGAATAAAAATATAAGTACTTCTTCCGTGTCATTTGTAACCTAACAGTACCTAACAGTGTACATCACTTCTTTGAACATTTTCAAAAATGTTCATTATAATTTCGTACTAATCTCTCATAGGCAGAGTTATAAAATGTTTCATATTATTTTTTCTGCATTAAATTCATAATCGATAAGTTAAGGAAGTCTCATTCTTCATTTTGTAACTTATGTCCTACACACGTATAAGATCTCATACAGCCTCTTCGTACTATTTCTGTTCTTAGATGTGTATCTTTATATGTTAAAGCTGATAAAATCTATCACACAATAATCCTTGACTAATGGAATACCAGCTGCGACGACCCCGGTGTACGCCTTCTTTTTTTATTCCAGCCACATTTCTTTGCACCTTCAGAAATAATGTTATTTCTTTTAACTTCATGCCGCCATTCAAAATACTCATTTGTTTGGATGCACTTTTGCATTTATTCAGTCTGTTTATACATTATCTGATTCACAAAATTATATAAAACAAATCTTGATATCTGTAGAAGGTATTTAGAGTAGCAGTATTGAGCTCAAATCACTAATAAATCAACATTAACATTTCAGTGGAATCAACATGTAAAATGTAAGGCATAAACAGTCCCACTAATATGTGCAAACAGGTGATGAAAATATAACAGGTTTAATAGTTGCGTAGGACGTTTCCCCCCTCTTATTTATTGTCCTACTGTGCTGCTCTCTTTTTTTCTCTGTCTCTGTTTTTTTTTTTTCTCTCTTAGGCATTTTTCTTCATAACGTCTACTTCAAGTGACCTTAATTTTTCCAGTTCCTTCTTAGCAAACGTTCCTTCTACGCTTTCTTGTGTGTTTTAATACGAATCTCTCTAAAATAAAATGTTTTTGGTTTCATTAAATATGACACATATAAGAATAAGAATAAGCGCTAAAATCCCATTAAGGGAAAGCTTCCTACAGGTTGTAGGATTAGCTCTAATACACGTATTTGGTGACCTAACCAAACGAGTTATTATACTCCGTATTTATACATCCTGTATACTTAAATCTACTATGATGGCAAATACAATACTAATTATTATTTAGTACTACTAAATAAATAAAAAAAAAAAAAAAACGCGAGCTATGAAATCGGACCGCGGGATATTTTTTCCTCAGTAAGTGTCAAGTGTCAACCTTCTATTGGCAAAATTATTTTTGAGGTAGTAGCGAATGAGTAACAGATACTTGCAAAAATTAGCATAGAGCAGTAACCACGAAAAAAAAAAAAATCTAGAGAGCGTTTCCTTTACAGTGAATACCTATATCATAGGAATTCTTGCATCAAATATCCTAACACAATGTAAGGTATCTCTCATTAGCATTATCACCACTTTGATTCCTACTAACCTTGAGTACCGATATACTAACACTCTGTTCAATTGGAAATGATTGCCGATCTCCAGCTTCTCTGGGACAAAAGCAAACAAATCCCATCCTCTTGAAAGGTCTGACCATCGGCGTCCCGTTTCTCTTTCACCTATCCCGCGTCCAGTATTGTAGTTACATAGGTCCTTTTGTCTGCGTTCATCCTCGCCCTGTGACCTCTTTCACCTCCCTGCCGATATCGATAACGTGTAGTCTTTCATGAATGCCCTCTTCCTTATTTCGGGGTTGTTGATTCTGTCCTCAGTGTTAAACCTTCCACTTTTCTCCCTATTTTTCTCTGGCAAACTTGTATTATCTTTTATTTATTTTTTTCTTCCCACTCTCTCCTGATGACTTTCTTCGCGAATTTGTCTAGGGAGAAGAGCTTTAGGCTTCAGAACTTCTTCCATGTCAATATAATTCTTCTTTTCACTTCTCTTTCTGATTTATTTTGGAATGAACTTAGTTAAATAAACTTAGTATAAACATATGTGTGCTCTCTGGGAAGCCTTTTTATAGTCCATATGGGCCTGAGCTTTACCGCGATAATCACCGCGTCTTCATCACATGATTTCATTGGTAGAGTGGAGTGGAGTATTGCAGGGGGGCGACCTGTGATCAGCACACAGCATTCCGCCGGTTGCTATATCGCGGCTTACTAGATCGAAGATCGTCACCTCTCCATCAGACAGCTTCCCAATTGTCCACACGAGTCTGGTTGGACCCCGTTCCAGACCTCCCTATCTTATAAAAATTCCTAAGTAGGTACCGGGAATCGACCGGGCCTCCCGGTCAGTAGTTAGCAACTGTAACCACTAGACCAAGGACGTGGTCAAAGCATACGATACTGTAGTTAAATACAATGAAGCAGTGTGATAAAAGTGAAAACAAACAGAGAAAACACCAAAAAGCCGCGATCTTATAGCACATACATCGTTTTTATTCCTTTGTTAAAAGCTCTAAGTCTGCCCAAAATTTCATCAGCCGAAATATATTTAAACTCACTAATTACCACCTTATGATGTTGGTAACAATGACCAGAAATTTACATAAATATCTTCCAGCTCCTCCTAGTGAAAAACACGCGAACTATTTCTTCGAAACTAGGAACCTTACGGAAAGACTGGAATAATAAATTTAGTTTATAAGTACTAACTTATTCATAAGTATTAAGCGCTTAGTAAGATTCATACACGTATTAAGAGAGGTTTTTATTTTGCTATTAAAATGACATTTCATTTTTAACATTTTAGTTTTCAATTAGAGCCTGTACTGACCTTTACTTAGTTACAAACTGTAGTACCTCTATTTAGAATATAATTTCACGCCCTTTTAATTACTCTATGTAGGTTATCGATGCGATATTGTTCTGATTTCAGCACGGAACATCTGACCGCAGGGGGTGGTGCTACGGTCATTGGAGGTGGAGGAGGCGGTAGTTCTTACCCTGGGTCGGCGCGCACCAGCGCCACGGCATCGCTAGCGTCCTCCAGAGAATCCAGCACGAGCAACCCTGGTCCGACGAACTACAGAGTCGTCATGCTAGGCTCAGCAGGAGTTGGCAAGTCTTCCCTCATAAACCAGTTCATGACGTCAGAATATCTTCACGCCTATGACACCTCTCTCGGTGAGTCTCATTTGTCCATTCCAGTAATTATTGAGGCTATCAACAATTTCTTTATTATTATAACTACAAATCAATAATATTTATAATTATTTCTGACTGATCAACTATAGCTTTGAGTTGTGTTAGATGGTTCTGCTTTAAAAATGTGAAAATCAATTCATTTGCAGAACTCTCCACAGAAATTTTCTTCGAAATCACAAGTCCAGAAAATGGAATGAGGAGAAAATGTTAGTTTAGAGTTAACAACATTCTTCCAGCGTACAAAAAAATCCTCTGATATTCATTCATTTTTTTGCAAATGGAAGAACATATTTAGATCAAAGATATGTGAAATGCAGAAAGCAAACTAGTTCTCTTTCGAAGACATCCAATATTAAGAGATCATCTAGAAGTATAGAAGTACTCCAATTGTATAAAGTCTGGGGCAAAGTAACGAGTATTAAGATATTCTAGAATCTCCTTCATTTTATTTCTGCAGCACAAACTCACTGAATCAAGCAAAATATCAACAATAGCTTCCATATTAAAATAAACCAAATATAGAGAGAAGCACGTTTTTCTTAAAAAGAAAAAAAATCGTACATTTATTTAATTTTATATATATTTTAATTTATTAGCGCAACCAAATATTCTTCTAACTTGAAGAACTAATTTATCTTTGAGGCACTACTTTATGTCATATTGTAAATTATATGTTTACCATAAAAGTTTCGTATTGCTTCTTCTGTTTGCAGAATATTATTAATTTTATTTTCTCCACAAATACTTAAATACTAACTCTCGTGTAACTTAAACATGAAAGATATTTTGAGCTATAATTTCTAGTGTTGTGGGTACAAATGAAGTATAAGATAACAATAAGTAACAAGAGGAAAATACAACCTAGGTATATATCGAGGGTTCCAAATATGTATGCTCACTTTAACAACAAATATCTATTCAATATATTTCAAAGTTGTGCCAGAAAACAACAGTAATTGTAGTACGCTGTTTTGTAAACAACTGTGACTCATACATTATGATAGGGTTACTGTGCGACACGTAAATCAACAACGAACAAATGAAGTCAAGATTATTATAAATAAACAATGAACAAATGAAGTCAAGATTATCGTATGATGTTCTGTAAACAGATGTGACTGGCATTACGTCATGCTAGTGTTGCTATAACAAAATGGAGCCAAGATTATCGTTTGAACAGCAGAAAGCAATTTTGAAGTTGTATTGGAAAACCGAAAATGTTGTTGAAGTTCAAAGGCAATGGAGACGTGTGCACAGAACAGAACTGCCAACGTGAGTAACAATTGCACGGATTCGAGACAAATTTAAGACTCATGGTAGCATGTGCGATGTTCACAAGGGCAGATCTGGAAGACCTCGCACAGCAAAGAGCCTCGCGTCCTCGGCCTTGGTTTTGGAACGAGCACTTACGAAGAGGTTCGATTAAGTTTCCACCGCGTTCTCCGGATCTAACTCCGTTGGACTTCTACCTATGGGAAATTGTATACCGTAGAAAATCAGCTACACTGGCAGCACTTCGGGAAGAAATTGAAACGGCACATGCTGCAATCGTTGAGGACACTTTCGCAAACGTTGCTCAATCTGCAGTTCAACGTACTCAGAAGTGTATGAACGCCGATAGTGGGCATTTTGAATAACTTTTGTAACTGTAAAAGTCTAAGATGATTAGTGCTCTTCATTTTCTGTTTGTTTGAATTCAGGTTTGCTTGAAGGTGTATACATTTTGGCACCCTCTGTATATATGAAATAAATGCTCAGAAATATTAATATTTATATGGGTTCAAATATTGCTAAAATGTTAATATACAGGATGCTGAAAAAGGTGTACATAGAATTTACGTGTATAAAAGAGATTTAACAATAAGCATTCTAAAAGTAGGAACGATGGTCTTAAACGAAACAATATGGAGCTACAGGCATATATATGGATCAACGTCATAACTACGTTGCAATGTGCCGTGTGTATAGCCAGTCAAATGTAAACCAATGTCATTGGCAGTCATAAGAAGTGAGCACCTTAGATATAACGCAAGTTAGTCATTATTACTCAGTGGAAATGTAAGGTGTTTTGAGAATTACTGGTTACTTTGAACTTAATTACATATACGGTATATGATCTACTGAATTAAGTTCTTTTTTGACAGGATAAATTACTTTTTTATTGTAAGCTAATGTGTTTAATTCCCTTAAGCATCCATAAACAAATATGTAGCTTTGGAGTTAACGCCTGCATCACCACAATGAAGATTGAAAAACTATATGTTCCCATTCTTGAGGTGCCTACTTTCTAACCCCCTTTCCACTGTAAATAGTTTGTATATATTTTTTCTGAAATCTGTTTGAACGCTTCGCAATGAAGCAGTATAGTAAATAAAAGTGAAAACACCAAAATACACCGATCCTATAGCACACACATGCCTATACCTGCTCCAAGTATAAGTGGTTCATATCTAATAGCACATTTTATATTACGCTGCAATCGTGGTTTTACTTTAGTTGAGCATAGCTGCAGAAAGCATTTGATCTCAACGAATTACCATCGAGGATCACATAAGCGCAAAAGCTGTTAGGAGCAAAAGCTTAAAATGTTTTACAAATGAACCGAAATGTTCACTGGCGGGTACTCCATTAAAACGCTGCAATACAAGGAATTACAGAAAACTCCTATTTGAAGAAAATATCTGATCATTAAGACTATATGAACAAGTGATCTCACAGTAATACGCCCTTAATTACTAAAATATCTTACAATGTAATGTCTCAGTCCCAAACGGCAACTTGTGCGACGAGTGTTTTAGCTGTTTTCAGGGGTTTTAGATGTCTTTGGTCTAGAGATTCATAATAAAAAATATCCACGTATGCTGTTATTCGTTATCGTGAAGACCTAGGCAACAGACTTCTTTTTCCTGCAGCTATGGGACCCTTTCAGTTTAGCCTTGACTTCCTTTATGACTGATGCCCATTGCTCACGGTCCAGTGCCTTAACCCTCCAGCTTTTAACTTCCAGTTTTCTCAGATCTTTTTCCTCAGCAACTCTCTAGGTCTTCCTCTCCTTATTCCTTTAAATTTTGCTTCAGAAAGGTTTCGCTTGTTGCCATACTTTGTAACATGTATGGCCTTAGGAGTTAATCATATGATTTAATATTATCAGTAATTCCATAAATTATTCCTAAGAGTTTTCTTTCCCAGTTCTAAGCATTTTTTTTTTCATTTTATGTTAGATTTTACGACTGTGATCCTGAATAACATGGGTCTGATTACAATTTCATATAAATAAACTTTCAAATCCTGGGAATATATTTCTTTATTATGTAGTTTGTGTTCTGTAATAATGATTTCTTGTGCCAATCTTAATTCTCACTTTGGAACGTTTTGAGTAAACTTATATATTGAATTTTCTTATCTCTAGCTTCTAAACGTTCATTTCCTCCTCCTATTCATTATTAATTATACATTTGGCTCCTTATTGAATAATAGATATAAGACAGTGTTAAATGCAAACAACCTGATATTGTAATAAATGTTTAGTTCTGTGTGAGTTTGATATTCTTTAAATTGACAACCTTAAGATACTTGGATACGACTATTGTTATAAACACAATTAGAAAATATTAAGTTGGAAAGAAAAATAAAATAACCTTAAATATGATTAATAAAATAACCATAATGTGATGAATATAGCAGCATCTGTTATTTCAAATGCATCTGGTTTGATGGCAACTTAATTTCACATTACACGTTTTTCTTACAGTCAACCAGTGCTATTCTTGTTACTCTATGATAAAATGTTTTTCTATTTAAAAAAGTAATTTTTGAGTTGACTGCGTCATTATGGAGTTAGCAACTTCAATTACTAGCTTTTTGTACAATCCAATAACAGAAAATGGCCCAGTTTTACTATTAGTGTTGTAATTATTCTTCTTTGGTGTTTATCAGTCCTAGGCTCTTTGGCGTAAAAGAATTTCTGCAAATAAATTATTTGTAGAATCTGTAACCGAAAAAAAAAAAATTAAATTGTGTTTTGGGGCTCAAGAATTTACGAGTTTGCATGAGATAACTAAAATATAAGTTATAGCGTGATAACTTAGTAAAGACAAATCCATATAAAGGACTGCTCTATACATAAGCATCGCGCTGCATATTTAGCACTCATGTTACTAAGTGGTTTAATCTTGAAGTGATTTTGGAATGTTGGTTCGCGTAGATGTTGTTTTGAATGCTTTGAATACTGTTGGCCAAAGTTTGAAAGAGTTTTGGGATGTATTATCGATGCTGATTAAGGTTTAATTACTTGCCGCTGAAGCTCGCCACCCAATTTCTCCTTAGTTCGTACTCAGGGATGTTGCTGGATTTCGTAGCCTGCCGGGTTGAGTGAGGGAAGTTTGGAGATGTGGAGTGCGGACACTTTAATTTTATACATATCTACGTGAAGCAAAAAAGTTTCAAGCATTAAAAAGTTTATTTTTTCTGCAGGAGATAGTAATCAGCAGTTTAATTTTATAAAATTTAAAGTAGCTTATCTAACACTATAACAACTTCCTTATTCCTTTCATATTTCTCTCCTGAAAATGGTTTTCAGTGTCGTTCCTACTTTCATCAGCTGTTCCGCCTACAATGTGTGAAACTTTATAAGTCCCGGTGAGATAAATATCGTCCATGGAAGGCTAATGAAGTTAAATTACGGGATACAAATCGTGCACAAGTCGTAGTAACGGTCATAGATTTATAGACAGCTTATCCAGTGAAGTCCTCTCTGACTGGCTGATATCAAGTCGAGCGATCAATTTCCGAGATAAATTTCATACCTACATACTACGGTAAAATGTTCATATTCACCCTGAGGTATCAAAGTATAGAACAAACACGCCAAGCTCTCTGGTAAGTTTTTTTCTTCTTCTTCTTTTTTTTTCTTTTCTTTTTTTTTTTTTTGGAGCTTCATATAGACATAATTTGCGTCCTGTCGAAAAACATAACGAACACTTTACAATTTGCAGATCTGCAATTTCAGAGACCATAGACCAACCAGAAAACGAATCGAATGAACCAATTCCAATACGAAACAAAATTTTCTGCACTTACATTATTTCCGGCGACATAATAAATGTGCTAAGACAGGTTAAAGGAATAGACATGATCAGCATCATTCTCATAAACAAAATTATTTTACCAATTTTGACGCAACATAACCTTCCATCCAGAAAAAAGGAATTTGCACGGCCCATAGTAAAAGTCATTTCACCCTCCACCCTTGAAGTTTACAGACCTATCAGCATCCTACCTGTCGTATCGAAAGCACTGGAGTGGATCGTTAGCAAGCTACTCACTGAGTATCTTAACGAGCAAACCTACTTGACACTTACCAGTCAGCACTCCCGGCTGTTTACAGTACGGCAACTTACTGGCTTAACGTTACTAAGGACAGCTATGGGTGTGAGTGAACTGTCATAACTCTTATCGACTTCTCTAGAGCTTTCGACCCAGTTAATATAAATAAATTACTTTCAAAACTTAAGTCGCTGCATTTCCGCCTACAGTGTGTTGCAGTAGGAGCTCGCTTTTCGCCTTGGAGGTCAGTAGAGTCGGAGTATACCACAAGGGTCAGTACTGAGAGCAATGCTATTTTCACATTAAGCATTGCAGATACATGTAGACGACCTGCAACTGTATACGCGCTCACGACCTCATCACTGAACTTAACGGAGACCTAGACTCAGTATCAACATGGGCTAAACAAAAAGATCTTATCATAAATTTGGGAAAATCGAATCGTATAGGTAAGTAATCATAATCGGGCATAATCGATCATTAAACAACATTAATCTAAGAACACTTACTCATTCCCGTGAAACTTAATGAAGCAATAGTGTCAATAAAATCGTATGTAAAATTTCTCGATGTCTATTTTGACAGTAATATTATTTGCCAAATTCAAACAAAAGAAACTTACAAACAAATATTTATAGTATTCCATTCCTGGAAACTGTTTAGGAATTTTCTCACATTAAATAAAGGGGAAAAAAAAAAAACACTTGTATCGACATTGATTACGCCACATTTCGATTATGCGACATTCTGTTAACTGGCACCACAACAAATCTTGGACAAAGACTACAGCGTGTTCATAATGCCCGCGTTCGCCACGTATGCAACCTACGTAAATCAGATTATATCACTCCAGTTTTTGACTTACTATCCTGGTATCGACTGGATGCTAGAAGAAAGTTGCACTTCCTAATTCTTCTGCGTCCAATTCCATGCATCTCAACTAAGCACTAATCTTCCGACTCGTTTTCTTATCATAATTTAAATGCCCAATCGGATAACAATTCCATTCTCTCTAAACCCTTACACCAATCTATTACTTCTGTTCATTCTTTACATTTGTCGCTACTCGTTTCTAGAACTCTCTGCTGTCTCATATAAAGTACTGCCGATCACAACAACAATTTAGAACATTGTTTGAAAATTATTTATTTAAAGAATGCAAATTTAACAAGTACTGTACTCAAATTGTAGATGCCTTATTGTATATCTGTTGTATATATTGTTATCGTAATTTTTCCTGGTGAAGTGCAAGAGAGGACCTTATAGGCTTCACTTCGTTAGGGATAATTTATTATTATTATTATTATTATTATTATTATTATTATTATTATTATTATTATTATTATTATTATTATTATCATCATCATTATCATCATCATCCTAAAAAGGTGAATGCCAAAAAGTCATAAGGTGCTAAACACTCATTTGCGCCGTCATTAATTCATTAAATTTAATTCCATTCATAACTACGGACTTACACTTGCAGTATTCACGGCTAATTCACAGACGTCGCAAAGACCATTGCAATCAAAGCGAAAATAAATAACAAATAAAAAGATACTCGTTTACTCCAAACCACGTGACTACCAGATAAATTCGATATATAAAACTGAGGTAATACCTATTTGTATTCTGATTTCCTCGCTTTCCATGTAATACAGCATGTTTACAACATTTCTCCATTACGAAAACTGACTGGTCAGAAATAAAGTGGATTTATTTTTATCTGCATTTCTGTTGGATTTTCTATTTAGACTCTTCAAAATGCAGGTTACATCCCTCAAACTGAGGAATTTGTATACTTTTCTTGGAAAGGATTTCGTAATTTTTTCAATTTCACGTTCTTAATCATCTAAGAATGCATTCCCTCCATTGATGTATGCCAATTCTTACTTTAGGCAGGGCTGAAGGAAAGCCTCCAGAATATGGGCATGGAAAAAAAAAACAGCTACAACTATACTGGAGAATAATAGTAAAACTCACAAGGCTCAAGAATTTAACTATAACTTTTCTAAACAGCAAGAGCAAATTTTAAATTCAAAATAATAAAGTGTGTAAAGCAGCGCATTAATTTACATTAAGGGAGGGGAAAAATACAGCAGCAATAATGCACCGAAAATTTACAACATGATTAATACATTTAAAAGTAAACGTTCAATATCAAACACATATTTAATCAATCTTAAAGCAGTGAATCCATTGAATAGACAAAATATATTAAATCTTTAGTACACAAATTACTTAAAATTGAATAAAGTCTCTCATTTAAAAGAAATAACAGCATAAAACATTGTCAAAAGTATCGTGACTAAAGTCACCCTAACAGTACACATTTTGGGACAAAACATAAGATACACTTTAAGTAAAACTGACAATTAAATACCAGGGAAGTCATGAAGTAAGTTACAAATTGGCACGGAGCACTACTGTTTGAATAAGGTACCTGCGGCTATTACTACTAGATGGTCGTATGAGTTCGGTAGCAACTGATAACACGAGAAAATCAATATTTACAATAGCGAAACAGCAATTGCAATATGACGGCCACTGAGCACATGTACACTCCTCAAGCAGAGCTCCATTGAGGGATGTTTGTGGGCAAAATATATAGAAACAAAGAATATTCATAAATAAATGCTTACTATCTACGTAAGTAGTGCCTGCAATGTAAAGTTGTTTACAATTGGAATGCAAAATTTCTCTGAAGGGCAGATACGTATCGAAGAAAAACACCGCGTCGGCTGACCAACGGAGATTGCCACTGAAGCGAATTTGCTACTAGTTGTAGACGCTGTTATTGGTTGTTAACATGGTATGGAGTAGCTCATAATGTATCACAAATGTATGGACGATGGGTGCCGCGCATGCTCGCCCCACAACACAAAATGCAAAGAATGTGTATGACATTATAGCGTCTCAATCGCTATCACGATTAAGGACACGATATGGTAGTTACAGGTGAATAGTCTTGAGTTTAGCATTACCAGTCAGAAATTAAGCGTGCGTCAACGCAGTGAAACATCCCGCGTCGCCTGCGGGAGGAAAAAAAAGTTCCATTCCGCCGGGAAAGTGGTGTCCAGTCTTCTGGGATCACAAAGGCATATTGCTCACGGCATTTCAGCCTCAAGATAAACCGGAAATACTCATTCCTACTGTGAATTCTCACAAAACATCGTAAAGCCATTCAACGGAAGCGACCAGGACTCCTTAACAAAGCCGTGTTGCTCTTGCATGACAGTGCGTGTCCTCATACTGCCAACGAAACAATTGAGACTCTGCAAAATTTCAAGTGGGGCGTTCTCGAGCATTCTCTACATAGCTCGCAGCTCCAAGCGACTTCCACTTGTTCGGTCCTCTTAAACAGTATCTTTATGTGACCGCCAGGGTGGCCTAGGTCGTTAAGGCGCGGAATCGTGAGCGGGAGATCTAGGGTTGATTTCCCCAGGACTGTCCTCCTTGACTGAGATTTTTTCCAGGTTTTCCTAAGTCGTTATAAATGACAAATGCCGGGAAGGTACCCTAAACGTAGTCCTGGAACATTTTCTTCCTTAAAAAATCTTTCCCAATTTATCATTTCATTCCATCTATCATCAGTGTCTACCGCCTGTGATGCCTCAGCAGTAAAAACATTTCGGTTGAACATTTTTTCGGCAATGAAGTTGTAGAAAGGGAAGTCACCATCTGTCTCCGACAGCATCCCAAATAATTTTATGCTCTATAATTCCGGGGATTGTGAAACAATGGATAATTGCCTCAATGAACGAAGAGTGATGCAGAAAAAGCATTTTTCAAATCAATATTTTAATTTGTTTAAGTTCTTTATCTATTTGTAGCTTACATATTGATTTTATTCTCATACAACTGAAACAATAATTGCACATAAAATACCTGGGTCACTAGGTGGGCACAATGAAGAAGCTCCCAGCAACATTTCCAGTTATAAAACCGAAAGATATCCAACCCCTGGGGTTTCTTTGCTGCATCTTAACCGAAAAGAAGAAGTATCTGGTGAACTAATTATTGTGCACACACGTCCACCCTTCATTCTCATACTATGCCTGTATTGCAACTAATAGGTAAACACGCTAAACATCAAGTTATACATAAAGTTGGAAGAGGTAAAGAGAAGCATAACTTCATACATCGATAACGGACAACAGGATAATCGCAAGAACAGTTTGCAATGTAAAATAATAATAAATAATATTCTGTAATGCTTATAACGTTTAATTATTTTCCCACATTATTATCTATAATTTTATTATTTTACCAAGATAAACAAAAGTTTTGTTTCTTCAAATATACGTAAAACTGTAATATATGCAGGATATAAATATCCAGAACAATAAAAAGGATATGGAATATATATTTATTCTTCCAATTAGCTTTACTGCTGAGCGGGAAACGAGGGTGAAAGTGATAAGAGAAGATTAATATACTATATAACAATTACAATACGTTACAAACTACATATAATATTTTTCTAAACTGTTTAACGCGCCGAACAAGAGAACCGTAATTAAGTGCTTGCTTCAATGGACTGATCTTTCCGCATACTATGCCGCACTCATATAGAGTATGGCATTGTATGGGTTAAATTGTTAGTTTCTCAGTTCGCCAGCGATAAGACCTAAGCTAAATTAACTGTATTATATACCAAGGGTGCCAAAAATATATACACACTTTCACAGTAGATATCTATTTCATATATTTCAAAGTTGGACCGAAAAACAACAATAATGTGTAGTATGATGTTCTGTAAACAGATGTGACTCACATACATTATGATAGCATTGCTACGTGACAGGTAAATCAATATTGAACAAATGAAGTCAAGATTATCGTATGATGTTCTGTAAACAGATGTGACTCACGTTACGTTATGCTACATTTGCTACAACAAAATGGGGCCAAGATTATCGTTTGAACAGCGCAAAGCAATTTTGAAGTGGTGTTGGAAAATCAAAAATGTTGTTGAAGTTCAAAGGCAATGAAGACGCGTCTACAGAACAGAATCGCCAACGCGAGGAACAATTGCATGTATTCGAGACAAATTTGAGACTTATGGTACCAAATGCGATGTTCACAAGGGTAGATCTTTCAGACCTAGCACAGCAACAAGCCCCGCGCACTGGATCCAAGGCACTATCCAAGGCTCTGGATATGACGAAAAGGTTCGATTGAGTATCCACCGCGTTCTCCGGATCTAACTCCATTGGACTTCTACCTATGGGGAACTCTTAGGGATGTGTATACCGTAGAAAAACAGCTACACTGGCAGCACTTCGGGAAGCAGTTGAAACGGCGTGTGCTGCAATCGCCGAGGACACTTTCGCAAACGTTTCTCAATCAGTAGTTCAGCGTATTCAGGAGTGTATCGAAGACGATTGTGGGATTTTGAGCAAGTGTAAAAGTCTAAGATGATTAGTGCTCATCATTTTCTGTTTGTGTGAATTCAGTTTTGTTATGTTAACATCGTTTTTTGAAGAACGTTCTTTAACATCTCTGGTCATTAAAGTCCCATTCAATTCAGGGATGAAAGGACCGATAAATTTGAGGCCTTTTCTTTCAAACCTGAAATTCTTTTACACGCCGTAAATGTACGGCATGGGACCAACGTCTTAATTCACTTCCGAAGGAAACCATACTTAGAATTTTTACGCCGCAAGAAGATATGGGGGAAATTTGTAGATTAAAAAGGCAACATTCATCTATTAGTACTTTGTGCATTAGATGTCGCGCCTATGAACATAGGTTTAAGACCCTCGGTTCTATGTTGTGGTTTAGTTTTGCCTCCGGTATAATGATGAAATTTAGTTAAATTCATTTAAGCTCTCTATTCCATCATGCGAGGAACAAATGGCTCGCAAGCCTTTTAGGAGTACACGACTGTGTTTTCATGGCTGTACTGAAATCCTCGCAACCTTTCATTCCTGCCAGGAGGATTACACCTCAAGAGACATTTATAAACGAACTAAAGCTGCAGTATTTGTGAAACAAAAAGAGATAGATGGTAATAATAACATTTACCGTCTCTCATAGATTGAATGTGTTGTCTATAGAATTATGGAATACTGAAATGAAACTGATTTGCAAATCGTGCAAGTACAGAAAGTAACTGAAATACCTGTACGAATTTTGGAGGCAAATTCTGCATAGCTAAATAAGCCAAAAAAGTAATATAGTAGTATTACTTTACTTTACTTTACTTTATAGTAGTATAAACTTTTCCAGATATACCACATTTCATCTCTTGGGTTTAATTTGGACTTGCAATGGAAAGATAAATAATGGATTACCAGCCTCGATAAACCATTGGCAAAATTTTCCGCGATGATGAACCATCATAAATAAAAGTTAAGGAATGGCTACTTATTAAGTATTCTCCATGGGATCATATACGAGAAATAGTACCGTCTATTATACGTGCGTCTTTAATATCCTCTAGAATCCGCTCTTCCTTGTTAAATTCATGAATAATTCTACATCTCCCTCGATCCACAGTTTAAGATGCTAGTAACCCAGCTCCTCAACTTGATGTTACGCGCAGATAATATTTGATTCGGTCTAGGAACAATGGTATAGCTGCGTAGCTTTACGTTCTATTCCATTAAGCGCAACCATAACTGAAAATCATTTCTGTCTGCTCACGAAAGGAATATCCTTGGGTACTCTAACGTGAGCCCAAAGCAAACGCTTAATTAATTTCTTCGACAAGGTAACCAGCTAAATGGATGAACTAGTTGTAAGGCTGTATCTCGAAACTCAAGTGTTAAATAATAATTGATTATAACTCATTAATCGTGCTTTCCAGAAAAGTGTATGTTTGTACAAAGTATATAAAAATTGGTGTCAAATATTTTAGGGAATAGACATCTTTCTAACAACAAAACATAAGCTATATAATTTAAACACGATCCTGTAAATTGTTAATTTCAGAGTTACATGAGTTCATTATTAACAAAAACAGCTAATAGTATTCTTTTAACAAGTCTATGTGTAATTTCGATTTTTATTTACCAAGAGGAATACAAAGAGTTCCTTTTTAATAAAAAAAGCGTAAGGAACTAAAGACCAGCAATAGACGCTACATTTAATTTTTGTCAGAAACAGCATGGTATCGTAAAATAATTAAAATGCCTGTCAGTATTGATTTGTAGCACTCGAATATTATATTGATCAAGCAGTCTTCCAGGACAAAGGTAAAATATGTCTTGAGCCTTGCTGTTTAGTGAAACTAGAGGATATTAAACATACTGTCTGTAAAACTGCCTCTTAAAGCGCATAACGTTTTGGTAAAGCTGAGAGCTATCTGTGTGTTTTGTGAGAAAACCAAAAATTTGTGGGAACTTTGTAGCAGATCCGGTTAAAACTCGCGGAATATATCAAAAGCTTCCCGCAGTGAGAGAGTGGGCCTTTTGAGGTCGCGAAGCTGTTTAAAGTAGAGCAAAACTTTCCTCCGGAGTTGATTGTACACCTTTTCTTCATGTGCGCTACTCAATATGAAAATACTTTTGGCTAGCAGCTTTCCTTCGTCAAACACAAAGATAAATTAGCATACCTAATGTTCATGCAGGTCAAAGTAAGGACGAGGAATGTATCAGATTTTGTTGTTCTACCTAAATTAAATAAAATTAATTTGAAGTTTCCGTTTAGAATGATCCGACTATTAAATTCACACGATATATTATTAGTACTCAATAATTCATAACTCTCGCATAAATAATGTTTAAAACGAACTGCGATACTGAACACATTTGCTCTTCAAAGTGTAACATTCTTCCGAGACAACCCCACTGAAATACATTTATAATGTATATTTATGTAAGCCCATCATATTTTGTCATCGTAATTAGTAATGTACTTCAATATAAGAATGTACGAAAGAGAAATTCTCTGGTGACTAAGGGCCAACAAGGGGGTCATAAAACTACAAATAGGCAGAAACCTGAGGGTCACATATGAACTCCCCCTCTTCCTTTTTAAAGGACGGCCATAGCAAGGGTAATAAACTAAAGGACTTTTAAATCCATTTAGGGCTTTGACCCCAACAAGTGTTGTCCTGTTAGCCTTTGAGAGGACCTTGCGGTCTTAACTTCGCCAGTTAAAATAAATAAACATAAAATTATTATTTTTATTATTATTATTGAGATATGGGTTAATAAAAAAATCAACAAGAAATTTGAACAGATTAAACCTTTTCATGTATAATACTATTTATATTTAAATTTGCAACAATACCAAAGGAAAGGGTGATTTTTTTCTAAAATAATATTTTACCAACTAAAAATTATGCATATTTTACCTCTATTGTGTGTTTGAAACACAAATCTGCCTTTTTTTCAAATTTTTTGAAAACTGCGCTGCAAGAAACAATTTATTTTAGGGCATATAAAAATCAAAAATAATTTTGTCTTAATTTGATGGATTTGTCTCGAAATTGTATGGATTATTTTTATTACATGTCATTAATATATAATAAAGAAATGAAGTGGATGTATATTAAAATGTATTTTTTTCTCTCACTTTTCGGTTTAATTAAAACATCAAAGTTGCTGGATTTTATGCGCACAGAGATATATGAAACGCAACTATTGCGCTAGACACCATGTTATCGAACTGGACAACAACACGTCACATGGTAGCCTACCGGCCGCAAGCCTAGCTTTGTCTGGCGCCGCCCACTTGCCATAGTTATACACATAGCTAGTGGATTGCATACTGTTTTAAATGTGTTTATGGATAGGCATTTAAATTATACTACGACTGGGGAAAATTTACACCTTTGCTTTTACATGATATACTTGCAAGCCTTTAAATCATTCTGGGTAAACATCTAACAGAGTTCACCTACTTTACCTGAGCAGTGTGGACGGTTAATTCTTGAGGTGTCCATTACAGTCTTTACCATGTCACTGTTACTTTTTGTGAAGAGTGAACTATCTAAATTCTCAGTGCGGGATTACTTCGGTGCATTTTAAGACTAACTGATAATTTCTGTTATTCCCATTATAGGTCAAGGACGCTCTATCTTCTATAAAGGCATTTCTAAAGCATTTATGTAATTTTATATATGTATCTACTTTATTATAAGCTTATGCAGTAAACTGAGCTTCTATGTGAATCTTTCACAGTTCAAGTAAGAATGTCTTGATTCACCTAACCTTTTACGAATACCTTTATCAAAGTCCAGTAATTATGCAAGAAAGTATACCTTTTATAAATGTATCGCATTCAGTAACCCATTGCATAACAATGAAGACTATTTCCAACCTAGTACTTATTTTAATTTGTGCAATGCTTTCAGTACTTGAATTATTTCTTTTTATCTGTACGCAATATTTCATTAGGCTTTCACATAATTAATATCTGTTTTTAAATTTAGTACTTTGAAACATTTTAATGGTTTTTGGCAATATTACTTACAGGATGCCACGGTTATTATTATGTGCGTGTGTCAGTTTTCAGTTGTTAATACACAATCATAAAATGGAGGTAACAAAGTTTGATATTATTGTCCTAAAGAGCTACTGAAACAGGATCATAAAGCTGCTCTCGCTGCTCGAAGAGTACATGAGGAGAGATGCCGTTAGTGAGCGTGTAGCACAACGACGACTCCAGCGTTTCAATAATGGAGAAGAAAATATTAAATATTTATACGTCCTGGAAGACCTACGTTTGGAATATTGAGAATACACGCAGAGTTTTGGAATAAAATCTGCAAGAAAGTGCTCATAGGCTGTCAGAGAACACGCCCAACGACACAGTGGATAGTCTGTCGTCAGGTTATCGCACATCCCATGGATGATAGACTTATCAGGAGAATTTTCACTTCTGATGAAAAATGAGCATATTACCACAATCCTGACACCTCGATATAGTAGCTCGATCCCCGTCAGCCTTCCAATGCCATCGCTAAACAAAATCGGGCCTATTCTTAACAACTGGAACCGGTTTATGAAGTTTTGAGACAGAGACAATCGAAGTGGAGTTCTCTTGCAGCAGGATAATGCGAGACCCCATACCGCTCTAAACAATCATGGAAAAATCCAGGAATTGGAAAGGATCAAACTTATAGCCCTAATTTTGCGACTTCAAATACCATTTGTTTCAATCCAGGGCTTATTTCCTGAGTGAAAGAAATTTCGAAGATGTTGAAGTCGTGAAAATGGGTATCACCGAATTCTCCGCATTAAAATCAGAAACTGATACTGTCGCGGGATAACAAATCTCGCTAAAAGTGGGTTCAAAACTATAGAACCTTAAGATCTTTAGTTTGAAGATTAGCTTAATTCCTACCAAAAAACATTTAAAATGAAATTTTGCTTAAAAACCGACATTACTTATAAGATAGTTTCTGTAACTGTTAAGTTGAATACAGTTATGACCTACAAGTGAGTTAGATAGTTTTAATCAGTGATTAAGTATGTTTATATTTCATTCTTGTAACATAAAACAGTTAGCTGTGCATCATAAATACTTCTCATCAAATAAAGTAAAAGGTGAAGAGACGGAAATGTATTCCCTGTGTTTTGTCCACTTGTATACCAAAACCGAATTAAATGAATCGTGCATCCACTGTCTGCAATATAAATTATATGCACACGAAGAATTCTAGTTCATTAATGTGAATTGATTTTACTGTTGCATACACGGACCGTAAGGTTTCATTTATAAATTGATTTTGTTTACTGTTTTCCCCTCTCTATGTTTGCTGTCTAGTATACTCCCAGCAAAAACCAGTAAATAGCATGGCTTAATTGTTAAATATGATAATGCACAATTCCGATTAAATTGTTGTCATCGACATTCGAATTTCGTGCTTGGCAGATAGAAGGAAGTTGTTAAGTCCATTTTTATTCGCCTATCAGCCGCAAATTTTTTATTTGTTTATTTACGGACGCTCTTTAACATCTCAGGTCATCAGCGTCCCATTCTATTTAGGGCGTGAAACGGCAGACAAAATTTTCTCAGAGGTCTCTTCTTACAGGCTTGAGGTACGATACAGGACCCACGGCTTTACTTCCCTTCCGAAGGAAACCATACTTAGGATTTTTACGCCCGAAAAATCTATCGACCATGGCCGGGTTTGAACCTCCCGATCTTGGGTTTAGAAGACAAATATGGTTACCACTATACCACCAGGACCGACCCT
Organism: Metallyticus violacea; assembly: GCA_030762175.1. Classification (NCBI taxonomy): domain Eukaryota; kingdom Metazoa; phylum Arthropoda; class Insecta; order Mantodea; family Metallyticidae; genus Metallyticus; species Metallyticus violacea. The sequence goes on along the minus strand of CM060842.1, from coordinate 97,029,510 downwards.
AGCAGCCGCCAAACCACGTTATCCTGGTCGTTTACTATTGGCAGAATGCATCGCAGGAGAATTTCTAAATCCTCTGAAGAGTTGTTACAGGTTACATAACCAAGTCTGCGATTTATCCCACTCACTCGTTAAGAACACTGGGCAATGCCTTAACTGTGTACACTTTAATACCCGAAGGCATTCGGAATTTGTTGTTTCATAAAATCGACCGACCTGCCATTTTCTGTAACACTTGAGTTAAAGTTCCACTGACGCAAGAAATTGAGCTTACTCAGTCGAGTTTAATCACGTCACCTCTTTCAATTGCATTTCTGTAGACCTTCATTGTGTATTGTGGATTATGCCAAAAGTGTGATATGCGCCAGAACAAAGAATATTTATTTATGATTGTTATATCGTATCGAATTTAGTGCTAAATTTTCGGAAGTAATGTATCCATCGAGAAGTGCATAATTCAGATTGGGAAACAAAAGTTTGAGCTCAATTTTAATTGAGAAGAAGCAGAGACCAAAAATTTATTTTAACAGAGAAGAAGCTTGTTGAAATAGGGTGTAGATTAGAAACTTCTCTAAATTATTTAACTTGATTAGCCCAGCAAGTTGGTGTGTTTGTCAGCAGTGCATATAAAGCCACTCAGTTGCTGCATCTTCATATATATACAATTACTGCTGTGCCTAAAATAAAACTATTGATGGCGCTGAAGCAAAACATCTGGGAGACTGTTTAACATATTTAGGAGGATGAACTGCCACGAGTGTTTCAAAATTTTTTTCAAAAGGATTCAAGCATGTCTCACAGCAGAGGACAGGCACTTCGGGCATCTACTATGGCGGTGAGTGCAACATAAATTACTTTTTACTTCTAATAAATAAAGAAAGAAATTTTAAAATGTTTGCCATGAGTTCCGAAAGCAGGAAATGGCAAAAATAATTTTCAATTCCATAGCGAAATGAGCACTCTATATGGTAACCAAATTACTGCATAAAAGGACATATGTTGATGTCAATACATCATTGAACTGGAATAAGATAAAGTGTTTGTTATAAATGATCAAGTATTTTCATTCTTGAAGAAATATTAAAAAAGTCGAAATGGAATGAAGCTAAAAAAAAAATGGAATTATCTGCAACCTGCTGATCGAAGGTCTAATACTTCAGCATCAATAAATTCTTGATCTTTTTTTAAATAAAAAAAATCAGGTATCTGTCCGTAAGAAAATGTATACCAATATTTTATCGAGTCACAATCAAGTACTATTTACATTCAAATACAGCATAATTCCTCTTTAGAAATAAAAAATATACGGAAAGCGGAATTGTGATAGCGCATTCGTTTAGCAATTCAAATTCTGTATGAAAGGAAAAGTTAAGAAAACATGAAAACGCCACATCTGCGACTCGTGGTGACACACTACAGATTTGGTGCAGAAACAATACATGTAGCATCTGTTTTGCATGTTTAAGCTCATGTTATCTGCTATAGTAAAAAGCGGTTGATGGCCAACTTACATAAAGAGGAAAAGTATACAAAAAATTTTAAAGTAATGCACACTTTCGACTAAAGCTAAATGGTAAAATTTTAAGTCAGCTCTTTTATGTTGAAAGGATTTTTATTAAAAGCAGAACATTTTATCGATCACTTTTGTGCGAGTAATAAAGTCATAGGTATTCCCTTCTTTTTCATATGAACTTCCTTTGTCTTACAGAAGAGTTTCTATAGCTGCAAAAGAAAGTATTGATCAGTTTAATTTGGTCTTGCGTTATAAAAGCCAAATTTCTCGTTTAAATAAACACAAAACAATTTTTATAGAAAAAGAAAGAATTCCGCTTCTAAAAATGGAATGTACCAGAGATATGCACAAATTTTAAAGAAACCCCTTCGTCAACTATAAATTGTGAGAACACGGCCATGAGCGCGACATTAACTTAAACAAAATAGCTTATTAACTTAAATATTTGGTATATTTTTGTAAAATACGTTGAGTTTAAAAATGTCAAATAATGAGGGAATAAAACGGCATTTTCACCCAAATTATATGTGACTGTATTCTTTTGTACTTAAACAAGTCCAGAAAAATACCAAATTTATTAATGGAAATGGAAATTACAATAGAGATACATTTAAATACCTTCTCTTTCAGATAATATGAAAAAATGTTCGTATATAATAATAATTTAACAATAATAATAATTACGTTTTGTTTTCATAAAAATGTCAATAATATCTGATCCTGTGTACTTTCGAAATGCCTGAGGCACATTTAAAATATTCCATTTGCAAGTCGACCGCTTGCTGGCACGACTAACACCCCACCAAGTATTGCTCAGAATTAGATCAATTAGTGCAGAAGAACTGATGATTGTAGGTAATAGTTTCTTAAGAAGATGCAGTTTATATGTGATCAAAATACGCAACACTTCTTATGTAAGAAATTGAGTACAGAATTAATTTATGTTATTTGCAGTACCTTAAATTTATAAAGATGAAGCGATGTGGCGCCGAATGCCGGCGGTGACTTGCGAATGGAAGATTTAAAAGTATTTCACTGCACATGTGTACCAGTGCGTTAGCCTGACAAATATGCTTAAAATATTATTACTGTTTCAATTATTTTTTTTTTCCCTTATACATCTTGCTACTTTGTGGCAAAGTATTGCATCATATCTATCTGTGGTACAAAAGTCCTTGGTTTCCTGAATATTAATACCGTATTTAAGAGGTTTATGAGCTTGTTCTGCCTTAAAATTATAGGGCTGAACGAAATATTAAAGAAGAAGCGTCCGAAGACAAATTTTACTATAATACTGTTAGGCTTTTATAGCCGGTATTATAATGATAACAGTTAAAATATTCCGGACTGTTTTGTTGCCCATGGTTCAATGTGTGTTGTTCATCATCCACTGATGATGCCAACGGCAGAAGTTGGCGAAAGTTATGGTAGCATATTAAAGCATGAATAGGACAAAATAACCCAGAAGATTTTAACTGTTTTAATTAGATTTTACTATATTTATACAAGAAAAGTTTAAGGCCGTTTTTTTAATTAAACTTAACCGTAATTTGTTTGTTGTGTCATGAATTCCTGCTTATGAAATGTTAATTAAAAGACTCGTTTCTTCTTAATATATCCATCAATAATATCTTTATTCTTTCCGTTTTGTTTTAATATGACACAGAGATCTATTGTAGGAGATGATGAATTGTAATTTGTCAAATGAGTTCAGAAGACGTTGTATCCTAAAATTCCCAGACATTGATTGTAAGAAATGAGGAAAATACTCGGGCAGAAGACTAACCCATCTTGAATCAAAATCAAGTTCGCCGCTTGAAAAGAGCGAACATAACGCAGTGGTCCAACAGGAAGTGTACAAAGCTTAGTAAAAATATTCACTATGACACAGCAGAAATCCAGGAAATGGAAGACACCTCGAAATTAAATGCAAAGTTCATATTCACAGTTTAAAGACCAGTGTTTATAAAGATTTCAACCCAACGGACGGTTTTGTATGTAGCTTTCTGGAGAAGGCATATTATTACAGGAAAAGATGTACATTTAAGCAACTTGCCAACCAAAAATGCGTACAGCACACGACTATACGGACCCAGAGTCCTACATGTAATTTAGTTCATGAAAGTTGTTACATTTCTTTGTATACTTGTAATAACTTTAAATCTAAATGAAATTTCTATATACATCTCAAATTATTTCTTGATTCCTTCATTCACAGTGTTCTGCCCGAAGAGAGGTCCTTAAGAGGCGCTTCCTCTAGGAAATTACTAATTTGCGCTACCCTAAAAAGTTTAACATTTAATTTCCTGTTTTAGCTATTCATTAAATTGTTTTATGCACTGCATATCAATGTCTCGGCGAGTATGTGTATTTTGATCGAAGGAAATGAGAGAAGCGGGAGAAGAATAAGAGCTAGTGCATGCACCACCTGATGCGTCGCCTCTTCTCACGTGCGTTCACAGGAAAACCCCTTATTTTATATTATTTATACAAAAAATATTTCATAATCATAGTGAAACAGTATGTAAATGGCAACGCATTCATATACATGACATTTGGGAAACATTAAATTATTTCAATATCAAACAATATTAATTTGAAGTATCAATACTCTCATGCATGCACTTTCCATCAGTCACAGCATAATAGTATCTCCTTATACAGTGGTTGAATGTCGATGAATGGCAGACTTGTGAAGTTTCCTGAAGTGGTTGCTTGATAATTAATATCACGCAAAAACTTAGATTTTAAGCCTTTTTTTTTTTGTCTTTGCAAAGAGAAACTTGAAATTAAAAACTGGGTGGAGTAACTCCGTGTATTGATTTGAGCCGAACTGTGATTTCAAAACTTAGGAAGTGTTCAATGCTTTCTGAAGAGACAGATTTCATCCTCCACGTCACAGTCTTTCTATCATAAGTGATCGATCATTTTGTTGCATGAAAGTTTTGAATAACTGTTTTTGATTTCGTGAGTTACTGTGATATTTTTATGAAAGTCTCTCTCTCCCTCTCTCTTTCTGTTGGATATGTTCCATCACCCACTTTTGAGTGTTGGTTTTGTTAATATTCTAGAATCTTGCAATCTATATTCAGCACCAATAGTAAAATTGTATACCACGGTTTTATGTGCTGCGAGCCGCCACCTCTGAGTTTCTTCATTGAACACTAAGCATCATGCCACGTTTACAGCTTTTATGGGGTGATATATTGCATTATCTTCCCGTTGCTTTACGCAGTGATGTAGATGAGATGATGGAGCAATGGTAATGTGTGATTTTTCCTTCGCGGGACCGCTCCATACTTAACGACAGGTGATCGGTTGACTGGGTGAACGGGAGTCAGAAAATCCCTCTGCAATTCCCTCTGAGAAATGGAAGAACTTCCTTCACGAATGTTATTTTTCAGTTCATCTAATGTGTGTGGATTTGTCTTGTATACTTATTCCTTTAATACACTCCAGAGATTAAAATCGCAGGGCTTTAAATTGGGGGACCGAGGGTATGTACTTCATGGACTGCATGCAAGGAGACATGGGCTGTATATGGCGTTGCAGTCCTGTTGGAAAATCTCGACTCCACATTCCTTCACAGTTAATTCTCGGAAAAAGAGTTGAAAAACATTCTGCACATACTTATTAATTGTTTCTAAAAAAATAAGACCCATTAAACTTTCGTCACTAATGGCGCATCACATTACTATCACATTACTATCTTTTGATCATGCAGGGATTCCTCGTGAAACAGATTAGATTTTTCTGAGCTCCAGCATCGATGGTTTTATGAATTAACATAGCCACTTGAGTGGAATCACGATTCATCCGTAGATTAGGATTCTGGATGCAGGGTCGCCCGGTTTAAGTTCTCGCAGGAATTTTACTTCAGTAGCTTTGTAGTCGTTCGTAGAGAAGAAATAAAGACACGTAAAAGCAATTTTTATGGTAAGTTCCAGAGCATGTCGAACTGTGAGTATTGCACGTGACTGTAAGCACTTTTTATCGTTTTGTTTACCAATCGAATCTAACTCCGACTTGAAAGTTGAATATCAGATAATTTCTCTTGAAACAATTTCCATCATTACGAGGCAATCCTCTATGCACGTACAAATCGTAAATAAATACTCTTTGGAAAATAGAATACCTGAATTGAGCCTTATTAACGTATTTGATGCACTACATTACGCAACCTCATGAATAATTAACACACTGCTGTCACACAATACACAAGAATACGTCCGTACGTTCGTACAGTTAAAACTCGTTCTGATATCCCCTCCGGCTTTCAAACGTGGATACGAGAGAGAAATGCAGATCTCGATCAACTGCTGCCAACTACACGTGGATTTTTATTTATTTATTTTTTATTTTCGGACACTCTTTAACATATCAGGTCATCAGCGTCCCATTCAATTCAGGGCGTGAAACAGCCGACAAATTTTGCTCAGAGACCTCTTTTTCCAGGCTTGAGGTTCTTTATCGTGCTGTAAATGTACGACACGGAACCCACGGCTTTACTTCTCTTCCGAAGTAAGCCATACTTAGGATTTTTACGCCCGAAAAAATCCATCGGTCCTGGCCGGGATCAAACCCACGATCTTGGGTTTAGGAGGAAAGTATGGTTACCACTACACCACCAGGACTGACACTGCACGTAGAGCAGTCCAGCGAAGGAAAAATTACCCAGCAGAATGAATGGCAGGGGAAACTAGAGTACCCGGAGAAAACCTGCCCAAGTACCGCTTTGTCCGCTGGGATCGAACCAGGTCAATTTAACCACTAGACGACTTTTGGGGGGGGGGGTTACAATTTTGTTTTCAACGTTAACAATTTATTACCGAACATTCATACCTTCACATATTAAGACTTAAAGGAACTCACAAAATTAAGTTTAGAACGTACATTGGATATTTCAAAACAGCACGTACCTTGCACTGCAGTCTCCATCGTCCTTTGTGTGCATATTTTCAAATTCTTTGATATTATGGAACTTCCTCATTCAAATTAGCTTCCTGCTGGGAGCATCCAGAGCCCATTTCCGGTAACGTTCAATGCAAGGCAGCCCTTTCGTACCTCACCTAGCTTCCTTTGTTGTTCCCCCTGTACGTACAACGCGGAGCTTGTTACGGTGTAATGTAAAAGGTGAGACACACACAAGAGCGAACCCGCGTAGCAGAAATGATTTACATCAGAGTTGCGAGCCAGACGAACAACCATGATGAAACTTAGCAAATCGAGTTAAAGACTGTGACTACACAAGCAGTGACTGAGAATACAACCTCCCCACATCATCACTTCCTGTGGGCTTGTGGCTTGTACTCTCAGCGAAATGCAAAGCAGGGAACGCAGCAAGTTCACGGCTAAAATGACAAGGAACAGTTGCTAGCTATACCGCTCGGTCAAATACCTGTTGCGATGAGAAGGGTCACTCTATAGTTTCAACATAAATAAAAAGGTGAGATGAATTTATGCGGAACACGTTGAATAATATGTTCAACATCTCAGTCTGGGAATACGAAAAGCATAAACATTATTCATATTCACTTTTAAAAGTTCCTAGTCGCGTTATGTGAAGAAAGGGCTTGTGCGTTACAAAATAAAAGACAATCGCATTAACGGAATGTGACAAATAATAAATTAAGTGACCTGAGACGTCGTCAAAGGAACGTTAGCTTATACTTCATTCTTTGTTTGAACTTTAGACTCGATTTTCCAGTCTCCTGTTCTTTTCTTTAATGTTTTAAGAAAACAATGCTATCAGAATAGCTCAGTAGTATATATCCCTCCTCGCGTGATTTTTATATCAAATTGATATCAAAAGGGGTGGGGGGTGATATCAAAAGTGGTGGGAGGTGGGGGTGGGAGGTGGGGGTGGTGGTGGTGGGAGGTGGTGGTGGTGGGAGGTGGTGGTGGTGGTGGTGGTGGTGGTGGTGGGGGTGGTGGTGGTGGGGGTGGTGGTGGTGGTGTGGGTGTTGTGGGGGTGGGGTGTTGATATCAAAATCTCAATTTGAATTGATATCAAAATTTCTGTTTGATTAAGCGATAGGAAAATCTCTGTTTGATCGAGTGTTGGATTTAAATCTCCCGAAAAAAGTGTGTGTGATCAATTAATTACGTTGTAAAAAAATGGAGAGCCCTTCCGCCACTGCGTTGGCAGTTCGCCACTGCTCGCTCCCCCCACCGCTCGCTTTCGCCGCCCGCCTCGCTTTGTTCGCCGCCCGCCTCGCTTTGTTCGCCGCCCGCACAATGCTTTTGCGTGAATTCGGTCTTCAATGGGTGGTTTCTTATTCGTTTGTATATATTCTTTTTAACAAAAACTCTGTATTTTCTCACACAGGGTTAGAAAAGTCAAAAACAATATGTGTGGGTTTTTCTTTACAGAGCCAAACTAAAAATAACACGTTGGCTCTCTCTGTATTTCTAAAAAGCTATTATTTTCACAAGGAAACAAAAAAACATTCTTCTAAAAATCCTATCTTCAGAGACATTTAAAAAGTTCTTTCTTTCGGGGGGAAAAAGACATTGTTAATAAAAGTTCTTTCACATTGGCTCTCTCTATATTTCTAAAAAATCTATCATTTTCACAAGGAAACAAAAAAACATTCTTCTAAAATCCTATCTTCAGAGACATTTAAAAGTTCTTTCTTAGTATGTTCGGGGGAAAGGTGGTGGGGATGGTGAGGTGTAATTTTTGATATCAATTTTTTTAAAATCACGCAAGGAGGGATATATACAGAAAAAAAATTAACATATACAGTTAGATATTTTTTATTGTACACAAAATTAACTTGGAATGGCTGTCTACAAAATTTTAAACACAATTAGATTTTTTATTGTACACAAAATTATACAAAATGACGGTGCTCACTGATCACAAAAATTAACTTGGAATGGTGGTCTACAAAAAACAAGAATTTGTTTTAAATACAATTAAAAATGCAATATTTTTAAAAAGTCTGTCTCACTGGTGAGGGTTTTCAAAAAATGTTTTTATCCCTTCACAAAAATTATTTTAAAATGTGTGGTATATGTTTTTTTGACAAACAACACTTCGCAGTCTTCGTCGTTGCTGCTTTCCTCCTCCTCCTCCTCGTATGGTGTGGTGACGCAGGTGAGCGACATGTGGGAAAAGTTGATGTTGAGAGGTTCCTGGGTCGACGGGGTGGCGATGGGGACGACGAAATCGTTGATCGATGGTGTTGTGAAGCATCCTGCCGATGTGACCTTGTACTCTAGGGCTGGTGTCTTGTCGATGGTGCCGAGGTAGATGGTGCAGCGTGCGTCTATGCCGTAGTGAAGTATTTTAGACGGGGTGCACTTGACTTCCACGACGTCGGAGTTGTTGGTTGCTAATTTGACGGTGACAGTTTTGTCATCGCCAAAGAAGGAGATTTCAGTTGAGATGAGTTTGATGTTTGCAGGGTGCTTGCCGCTTCTTGTGACGTGATTTTGGTTGTCAAAAACTAGTTTGACAAACACATTGTTGCCGACCCCCACCGGATCTGTTTGACAGGCCATGTTGATTTATTTCGGTGTAAACTTCAATACGTGTCTCCGGTAGCCGTTTCTGAGGACCTCTTCACCCTGGTACACGATGTAAAAATCGAACGAGTTGAGCTGGTTGATGAGTTCTGCGGAAAGATTGTTAAATCTAGTAGGTAGAAACACTTCTTTCCCGTTTTCGAGGCGAACAAGCGCCCTGGGTCCGTGCTTTGTTGATATGTTCCGGACCCCTACCACAACGTATGGTACGTTCGGTTGTAACGTTGACACTGACACGTACTCCGAGCTGCTCGCTACTGTAGATAGCTGGCGTAACGCGTCGTTGATCATGTTGACTTCTCTGTAGAACGTTTGCTACTGACACACATTGGGCAGTTTTTGGAGAGAGGGGGTGGACCATCGATGTGTGTGGTAGTGGAGGGGAGGTTGTAGTGCTGGTTGCAGCGGCGGTAAGGGGCGTAAATTATTTTAGCTTCAGGTGTAAGCACCGCCCATACAGCGTCCACTTCTTCTGGTGAATGATGTATAAAGATGGCGTTTCCCTCCACGGCAAGTAGATGACATTCATTTGGGTCCATCATTGTGAGGCGTCGACCATTTTTCAGAAACTTTATCACTAGGTCCATGTCCGTCGTCGCAGGCGTGATTGAACTTGTCCATCGTGATCGCACCCTCCATAACTTGTGTTCGTGACGTCATCACGGCCCCTGAACTTGTCCATCGTGATCGAACTTGTCTTCGTGACGTCATCACCCTCCGTGACGTCATCACGGCCCCTGAACTTGTCCATCGTGATCGAACTTGTCTTCGTGACGTCATCACCCTCCGTGACGTCATCACGGCCTCCTGAACTTGTCCATCGTGATTGAACTTGTCTTCGTGACGTCATCATGGTTGAACTTCGCCTTGTTTGGACTCCAGCTCTCTGATGAATATCGGTTTTAGAAAATGCTCCATCTCTAGGAACACTCTAAAGGTTGCGCAACGGATGTATCTTGTGTATTCGGTGTAGTTCATTTTCTCCCCGGAATCGTGGGCGTGAAGTAAATACATGCGATAGGCTGCTATTTGATTTTGTACTTCGAACTCTTCTTTCTTCTTGTGATAGATGATGTCGGTCACCATACGCTGTAGGCTTTCTAGCGTCCTCCATTCCTGCATACTCAACGATGTACAACGACCGTCCATTTTGATGATAATATTTTGTGTGCCAAATAAACGTTTAAAAATTATGGATAGTCGGTTGGTTATCTGCCACTCTCTTAGATGAAAGGTCAAGCTCTGTATAGTCGGCATCGTCTCTGAAAGCTTCTGCCACTCGGTCGAACCCAGGACCACAGTGTTGCGTCGCCCGCCAATGGTCACAACGATCTTGTGAGGAGATTTAGGTGAAAACCCAACGGCTGCAAACTTGGACTGCTTGCTGTTCAGGAAGTAAACATCCGTTAGCGGCCCCATGTCACTGTAAAAACAAGAACACCCCTTATGTAGCACACTCTTTTTTTCATTCGTCAATTAACCACACATACTGAATGCGACTTACCTGTTCAGCTCTCACGGAACAACTGGTAGAGCGGATCATGTCAATGCGCCTTCTAAAAAAAAAAATACAAGAATTAGCAACATAAAATGTGTCAGAGTTATTCATGCATGATCATCCACAATTTGTATTAATACTAACCTTTAACGATATACATCTCTGATGTGTAGTTTGTGAGCACCCGCCAAGACTGTAGGTTCTTTTAATGATGTCATCGTTGTGATTAAAATCACTTATGCTGAATTTTGAAAAGAATTTCTCCTTGCGCAGACCTTGGAAGCGGTGGGATAGGTAAGCAACGACGTAATGGCCACAGGTAGTGCTGAAATCGCCTTGCAACCTTCTAGTGTTGTGAGACCATCTTGTACCACAACATCGATTTAAAAAATTTAGAATTTCCCCCGAAAGAGGTTCTATACCATAGCTATCGAAATATTCCCCCCGGTCGTTCTTTGCAACAAAGATGCAGATCCAATGTTTCCCTGGTTTCGTGCTTGGGTCAGTGTTAATGACAACTGCTATGGGAAGCTGTCTATTATACAAATTTATCGACGACAATTGGTCGCAAGCGTACACGCCTAAAAAGTGTGGTGTACATTTAGACAGAAGTCGGTGTATTTGCAGCGTATTCATGATACCAAAATGGTCCTGTTAGCATCAATTTCTATAGTGCGATGTACTTCTGCCATCACCAACAGGTTGATAGGTTCTGGAGTTTGATCTTTAAATCCTACACTTATAGACACAGTACCGTGTCGTTGCCCTGAAATGTAAGACTCGTTAGCGCTCATATCGGCTGTAAGATCAAACACCATAATGGTGTAACCGTGTGAATATTGATGTCTGGAAATTGAATGCCCCTCGTCCTTAAAGTGTATTCCGAGACCATCTTGAAGAGTTTGAAAACATTGGAGAAAGTGACCTGCATCAAAATCGGGCTGTAGGGGTTGTGAGGGAAAAGGCTGGCCGTTCACATACAGTTGAAACGAATTCATTTTAAAGTGTTGTAAATTGTATGGGTTTTTGTTAATGTTGCCGTTGTATGCCTGGTCTGCAACCATCGCCACTACCACTCTTCGAGGTATTTGCCCGATGAAAACATCGTTGAAAGTCATATTACTAACCCCCTTTGGAATGTTGAGAGCGTGAAATCCTACATCTTTGAGATGGTACTTTGCATTGTTCTTTGTTAACACAGCCTGATGGGCAAGTTTGATGGTCGGGGACGGCCTCACAGCTTTCAAAATCAGTCTAGCAGACTGAATCTCTGTGTAGGCTTTAAAGTCCTTTATATCCGAAAAGAGATGAAAGTTGGGTGAAGAGGGGGAGAGTTTGATGGTGACGCTAACATTGTTCAAGAGCAGATTTTCCTGATTAAAGAGTGCATTGGAAAGATTGCCCATTAGCTGTACAACTTTGCTTCCTTTGGTATAGTCGTTACGCCACTTAATTCCATCATTTGTTACATACGTGTCCATCATTCCTCCCTTGTCCTTTTTCCAGAGTGTGGACTCTAGTCTGCTGTTCATGACATCTTCCGAATAATTGAGTAACGTTTCAATGTAAGTTCTATAGGGGTAGCCTGGTTGAGGCATGGAAACTGTGACATTGTTGAGTGATACTTCCAATTGTTGAAACAAGGAATTTAGGGAATTGTTTACAAAGGTAACCTGTTTGTCCTCTTTCAAGTCGTTTCCACCGTCATCCACTATTCGCACGAACAGCTCAAGTACTACATAAGTCATATCGAGGTAATCGTCAGCATTGCCAGAGTAATGAAATGTGATGGGGGCATTTTTCATAAGTGTATTTTGTGGATTTAGAGAAATGTAACGGTACTCCTCCACGTTCATTTGAACGGGCAAGTCTTTAAAGATGTCTAGTTCCGAACTCATGTGCACCAACGATTCGTCAGCCATTATGAAAATACGTCTAGCACCTTACGTCTTCGGCGTTTAGTCTTAAACTGATTATATATTTCACCCTTCCTGCGCTTTAATAGACCCGTGCCTATCATAGAGTCTATCTTTACATCAGCTTTCCTTTTCAAGTTAGTTCCCGCCTCCTTCAATCTAGTCTTTAAAGATTCTTTTGGCGGTACCCCCGAACTTGCAACATCTGCAAGCACGTTGGCACCCATTTTCAATGCTTCTTTACCTATAGCTTTCACTCCGCTCTTGAAAAACGGTAGCACAGTTCTGAAAAGACCGCCGAGAGCAGAGAACAAACCGCTACCCTTTTGATAACGCTTGCCTCTATACAGGTGAAAATCTTGATTGTATAATCCTCCTCCTGCCTGGTTTAAGTAATATCTGGTGACAGTATCCAGCTCCATTATGTCTGTTTCGGACGAAACGTTAGAACTATAGTAGAGGAAAGTCCGTCTACAAATGGCAAGAAATCTCCATAACCGTTCCTTAAATCTATATTCACGATTTTAAAGTCCTGTTGCATCAAAGGTACCCAGTTAAGTGGAATGAACGACTTTTCAATAGTCATGCAGGTGTTGTCACGTTTTTCATACTCTACAGAGACGCTTTCAATGACTTGCACAAACGTGTTGCCCACCACTTGTGGTACTATCAGATTACAGTAAATGAACATTTCGTAAGGGAAACCCATGTACGGATCTACAGGGTGTTTGCCAATTTCCTGTTCAACCACGTTTGTGTAAGGTTCGAACCCCATCATCTTGGCCAAAGATGGCGACAAAACCAGCACATGTATTAGGTTCTTTGACGTGGTTTTAGGAGGAATGTCAGGTTTTTCCTGCGTTTCTACCGTAGGAGAAGTGCCCGGTTTACGAGGGATTGGTGGTTTAGGATTGATAGGTTTTGGAGTTCTAGTAGGAGCAATATTTCTAGCTTTGTTTTTTAACGTTTGGTTCGCGCCTTCAGGGGGTTTAGTTTCTGTTTTCGATCTCCTAGAGGACTCAGCATTTTCTATATATCCTACATATTTGCTGCTGGGGATATGACTGTTCTGTGCGACTTTGATGTTGATGCTGGCAGTATTTTTGTTCTCGTTATAAATGAAAAAGTCTTCGACTTGCAAATTTTCACGTATAACTGAGTTGACAGCATGTACCAAATCCTTAGAATTGTGCACGATGCCATGTGGTAATTGTAAGTTAAATTTTGAATGTGTCACTGGTGCTACCATATTATACATTGTACCAATGATTTGATTTTCGTGATTTGTTACGTTATAGAATTTCACAGGGTACCTAACCTTTTGCAGTGCGACTTCCCATTCTCCTTGCAATACTATTCTCTCGGGTAAGATGTTTGAAAATCTGGAAGTTGTATTGTCAGTGAAATGGTCCATAGAGGCGTTACTCACGAGCGTGAGGGAAAATGGTTTTGTTCTAATCATATCGAGCTGATACTCGAACCCGGTACCCACGAGTTAAACTTGGTCGGATAACCTCTCCACTTAACCAAAAACTGTTTATTTCGACCGCGGCCTTTAGTGTCGAGTATTTTGTCTATTTTGAATGATGCCGGGGGAGCTACCTTTTGTATCTCCTCGGAGTAAAAGATACCGTCTATGGCCTCCCCACCCAAGTCCTTTAATTTATACACAACGGGGGAGCCGTATACCACCTCGTCAATCTGTAAAATTTCGTCCGTCCAATTTTGCTCGTACCCCTTGGCAAACTTCATTTTCTCCTTAGATATACGCACATGGTCTCCCACGTTAAATTTAACTTTACGTGGTTTGTCTGCATTCCGACCATAAAGATTTTCGTAAACATGCAAAATGTTGTCTTCATTGACATCCTTTGGAGCCATCTTTATGGACCTATGAAAGGAACTATTGTAAGACTTTAAAAGTGCAGGAAGCACGTCCACGTATCTATATGTATTTTTATGTGTGAAATATTTCCACATTTTCGTCTTTAAGGTTCTATTGAAACGTTCTACAACACTGGCTTTGACATTATTTTTTGTAGTGTAATACTTTACACCATGTTTGGTTAAAAATGTTTGAAAGGTTTTGTTGGTGAACTCCGTTCCTTTATCTGTTTGCAATATCTTGGGGGTACGATGAGCGAATATAGTTTTAAACGCTTCTGTAATTTCACCCCCTACTTTTGATTTTAATGGTATAGCCCAAGCATATTTCGAGAAAACATCAATAACCGTCAAGATGTAAACGTATGGTTTATTGTGCTCCTTTACGCCACTCATAATATTTAAATCGGCCTCCCAAAGGTCGTCCATGTTAGTCACGTGATAATTTCTGGTGGGGAACCGTTTTCTTATCGGTCTATGAAATGTATAACTATCCTGTGTTTGAAGAAACGACTCGATCTTAGATTTCGGTATACCTGTGGCCTTGCGAAGTTTGTCTGCAGTGCCAAAACCAGCATAGTGTTCAGGATTGAAATAGATTTTCTTCAGTGCGTTCATAGTTGTTCCCACACTTGTCTGCGAAGGTTATAAGACTTTTTTACTGGTAATCGGCTTTTATTTACTTTCGTCTTTGTCGATTTCTCTTCCTCCTTTACCTCGACACCATTGGTTTCAAGGTATGGTTCCCTCACTTGTGACTCGATACCATTGGTTTCAAGGTATGGTTCCCTCACTTGTGACATAAGATCGAGATAGTTGGCCAACTTATATTTTATCAACTGCCATTTTTCAGGGTGTGGTAAATGTGTACGCTGTAATTTATTCATTTCTCTGATGAGTTGGTTAAGTGATTTGTCCACGAGGTGAAGCTTTTCGACAGCTTTTGGCTGTGAAGCTAGTATAATTTGCTTACCGTGCTTCATTTAACTCAAATTTGACACGAGTGCACTACCGAGTGAAGCCAATATCGGGAGTAGAAAAGCAGGTAAAAAACCTCCTCTCTGTACAAGAATCTTTTTCTTTTCCTTTAAGGAAAGTCGTTTGTTAATTAATTTTCTCCAGCTAGCTTTATGCTTCTTTAAGCGTTTTAAACAATTTATAGGTAAACTAACATGACCTCTGCACACGTTGAGTACACACTCGGAAATGGCTTTAATTAGCTGTGGGTTAGCACTTTTCAACAGTTTTTGTCGCAAAATAGGTTTAGCCTTGGCTAGCACTGACAAATTTGCATGTTGCCTTGCAATCAGTGGGCTACTCAGTCTGGCAATGCTCATCCTGTCTATGTCTGTGATTAAATGACTGAAGTGTGATCATTGCTCGTTTATTTAAACTCTCTGGGAAGCACACAAATAAAACCTTCAGAAAAGTGGTCAACAATTGGGTATAAAATAAGAAGGCGTTTCCCCTGGTAGGACGCCGGTTCGATACCTGTATTGATTTGGCGTGTACTGAGTGCAATCCAACACTAGATACCCGTGTGGGTTTTCAGTAGCTTTTTCAAATGCCTCTAAAAGAAACCTAGAGTTCTTTGGTTCGATCTGTTGACAAAGCCTATGAATTTGCATTTTATCTCTATTGTTTTTAAACACGACAATGTAGTTTGCATTTAGAGATATAGTTCGAAATTTCTTTCCTTGTGGAAACACGTTTTGTAATATGTAAATAATCCCGAAGCGTTTGTGATGTGAATCTCTAGTGAAAAAATTTGACACGTTTTCCCCGGAGGCTTGATACATTAAATCATCCAAAATAACTAAATCCCCCTCGTTAACAGTGTCCAAATCTGGTATACCTGCATGGGTTGCGAAGAACGGACTTGGTTTAGGAGAATATTCTAATGGATGACACCACAACACTTTTCTCGCGGGTCTGTCAAACATTCTGTCTGCATTACTAATTAAATTTTTCACAAATGTAGACTTACCACACCGCGACGGACCTGCAATTAGCATAGTGCACGGGAAATTAAATTTAAAGTGTTGGTTAGTAGACATTGTGGGCGACTGATGTGACCAACCTTACACAAACGTGGTTGAACAGGAAATTGGCAAACACCCTGTAGATCCGTACATGGGTTTCCCTTACGAAATGTTCATTTACTGTAATCTGATAGTACCACAAGTGGTGGGCAACACGTTTGTGCAAGTCATTGAAAGCGTCTCTGTAGAGTATGAAAAACGTGACAACACCTGCATGACTATTGAAAAGTCGTTCATTCCACTTAACTGGGTACCTTTGATGCAACAGGACTTTAAAATCGTGAATATAGATTTAAGGAACGGTTATGGAGATTTCTTGCCATTTGTAGACGGACTTTCCTCTACTATAGTTCTAACGTTTCGTCCGAAACAGACATAATGGAGCTGGATACTGTCACCAGATATTACTTAAACCAGGCAGGAGGAGGATTATACAATCAAGATTTTCACCTGTATAGAGGCAAGCGTTATCAAAAGGGTAGCGGTTTGTTCTCTGCTCTCGGCGGTCTTTTCAGAACTGTGCTACCGTTTTTCAAGAGCGGAGTGAAAGCTATAGGTAAAGAAGCATTGAAAATGGGTGCCAACGTGCTTGCAGATGTTGCAAGTTCGGGGGTACCGCCAAAAGAATCTTTAAAGACTAGATTGAAGGAGGCGGGAACTAACTTGAAAAGGAAAGCTGATGTAAAGATAGACTCTATGATAGGCACGGGTCTATTAAAGCGCAGGAAGGGTGAAATATATAATCAGTTTAAGACTAAACGCCGAAGACGTAAGGTGCTAGACGTATTTTCATAATGGCTGACGAATCGTTGGTGCACATGAGTTCGGAACTAGACATCTTTAAAGACTTGCCCGTTCAAATGAACGTGGAGGAGTACCGTTACATTTCTCTAAATCCACAAAATACACTTATGAAAAATGCCCCCATCACATTTCATTACTCTGGCAATGCTGACGATTACCTCGATATGACTTATGTAGTACTTGAGCTGTTCGTGCGAATAGTGGATGACGGTGGAAACGACTTGAAAGAGGACAAACAGGTTACCTTTGTAAACAATTCCCTAAATTCCTTGTTTCAACAATTGGAAGTATCACTCAACAATGTCACAGTTTCCATGCCTCAACCAGGCTACCCCTATAGAACTTACATTGAAACGTTACTCAATTATTCGGAAGATGTCATGAACAGCAGACTAGAGTCCACACTCTGGAAAAAGGACAAGGGAGGAATGATGGACACGTATGTAACAAATGATGGAATTAAGTGGCGTAACGACTATACCAAAGGAAGCAAAGTTGTACAGCTAATGGGCAATCTTTCCAATGCACTCTTTAATCAGGAAAATCTGCTCTTGAACAATGTTAGCGTCACCATCAAACTCTCCCCCTCTTCACCCAACTTTCATCTCTTTTCGGATATAAAGGACTTTAAAGCCTACACAGAGATTCAGTCTGCTAGACTGATTTTGAAAGCTGTGAGGCCGTCCCCGACCATCAAACTTGCCCATCAGGCTGTGTTAACAAAGAACAATGCAAAGTACCATCTCAAAGATGTAGGATTTCACGCTCTCAACATTCCAAAGGGGGTTAGTAATATGACTTTCAACGATGTTTTCATCGGGCAAATACCTCGAAGAGTGGTAGTGGCGATGGTTGCAGACCAGGCATACAACGGCAACATTAACAAAAACCCATACAATTTACAACACTTTAAAATGAATTCGTTTCAACTGTATGTGAACGGCCAGCCTTTTCCCTCACAACCCCTACAGCCCGATTTTGATGCAGGTCACTTTCTCCAATGTTTTCAAACTCTTCAAGATGGTCTCGGAATACACTTTAAGGACGAGGGGCATTCAATTTCCAGACATCAATATTCACACGGTTACACCATTATGGTGTTTGATCTTACAGCCGATATGAGCGCTAACGAGTCTTACATTTCAGGGCAACGACACGGTACTGTGTCTATAAGTGTAGGATTTAAAGATCAAACTCCAGAACCTATCAACCTGTTGGTGATGGCAGAAGTACATCGCACTATAGAAATTGATGCTAACAGGACCATTTTGGTATCATGAATACGCTGCAAATACACCGACTTCTGTCTAAATGTACACCACACTTTTTAGGCGTGTACGCTTGCGACCAATTGTCGTCGATAAATTTGTATAATAGACAGCTTCCCATAGCAGTTGTCATTAACACTGACCCAAGCACGAAACCAGGGAAACATTGGATCTGCATCTTTGTTGCAAAGAACGACCGGGGGGAATATTTCGATAGCTATGGTATAGAACCTCTTTCGGGGGAAATTCTAAATTTTTTAAATCGATGTTGTGGTACAAGATGGTCTCACAACACTAGAAGGTTGCAAGGCGATTTCAGCACTACCTGTGGCCATTACGTCGTTGCTTACCTATCCCACCGCTTCCAAGGTCTGCGCAAGGAGAAATTCTTTTCAAAATTCAGCATAAGTGATTTTAATCACAACGATGACATCATTAAAAGAACCTACAGTCTTGGCGGGTGCTCACAAACTACACATCAGAGATGTATATCGTTAAAGGTTAGTATTAATACAAATTGTGGATGATCATGCATGAATAACTCTGACACATTTTATGTTGCTAATTCTTGTATTTTTTTTTTTAGAAGGCGCATTGACATGATCCGCTCTACCAGTTGTTCCGTGAGAGCTGAACAGGTAAGTCGCATTCAGTATGTGTGGTTAATTGACGAATGAAAAAAAGAGTGTGCTACATAAGGGGTGTTCTTGTTTTTACAGTGACATGGGGCCGCTAACGGATGTTTACTTCCTGAACAGCAAGCAGTCCAAGTTTGCAGCCGTTGGGTTTTCACCTAAATCTCCTCACAAGATCGTTGTGACCATTGGCGGGCGACGCAACACTGTGGTCCTGGGTTCGACCGAGTGGCAGAAGCTTTCAGAGACGATGCCGACTATACAGAGCTTGACCTTTCATCTAAGAGAGTGGCAGATAACCAACCGACTATCCATAATTTTTAAACGTTTATTTGGCACACAAAATATTATCATCAAAATGGACGGTCGTTGTACATCGTTGAGTATGCAGGAATGGAGGACGCTAGAAAGCCTACAGCGTATGGTGACCGACATCATCTATCACAAGAAGAAAGAAGAGTTCGAAGTACAAAATCAAATAGCAGCCTATCGCATGTATTTACTTCACGCCCACGATTCCGGGGAGAAAATGAACTACACCGAATACACAAGATACATCCGTTGCGCAACCTTTAGAGTGTTCCTAGAGATGGAGCATTTTCTAAAACCGATATTCATCAGAGAGCTGGAGTCCAAACAAGGCGAAGTTCAACCATGATGACGTCACGAAGACAAGTTCAATCACGATGGACAAGTTCAGGAGGCCGTGATGACGTCACGGAGGGTGATGACGTCACGAAGACAAGTTCGATCACGATGGACAAGTTCAGGGGCCGTGATGACGTCACGGAGGGTGATGACGTCACGAAGACAAGTTCGATCACGATGGACAAGTTCAGGGGCCGTGATGACGTCACGAACACAAGTTATGGAGGGTGCGATCACGATGGACAAGTTCAATCACGCCTGCGACGACGGACATGGACCTAGTGATAAAGTTTCTGAAAAATGGTCGACGCCTCACAATGATGGACCCAAATGAATGTCATCTACTTGCCGTGGAGGGAAACGCCATCTTTATACATCATTCACCAGAAGAAGTGGACGCTGTATGGGCGGTGCTTACACCTGAAGCTAAAATAATTTACGCCCCTTACCGCCGCTGCAACCAGCACTACAACCTCCCCTCCACTACCACACACATCGATGGTCCACCCCCTCTCTCCAAAAACTGCCCAATGTGTGTCAGTAGCAAACGTTCTACAGAGAAGTCAACATGATCAACGACGCGTTACGCCAGCTATCTACAGTAGCGAGCAGCTCGGAGTACGTGTCAGTGTCAACGTTACAACCGAACGTACCATACGTTGTGGTAGGGGTCCGGAACATATCAACAAAGCACGGACCCAGGGCGCTTGTTCGCCTCGAAAACGGGAAAGAAGTGTTTCTACCTACTAGATTTAACAATCTTTCCGCAGAACTCATCAACCAGCTCAACTCGTTCGATTTTTACATCGTGTACCAGGGTGAAGAGGTCCTCAGAAACGGCTACCGGAGACACGTATTGAAGTTTACACCGAAATAAATCAACATGGCCTGTCAAACAGATCCGGTGGGGGTCGGCAACAATGTGTTTGTCAAACTAGTTTTTGACAACCAAAATCACGTCACAAGAAGCGGCAAGCACCCTGCAAACATCAAACTCATCTCAACTGAAATCTCCTTCTTTGGCGATGACAAAACTGTCACCGTCAAATTAGCAACCAACAACTCCGACGTCGTGGAAGTCAAGTGCACCCCGTCTAAAATACTTCACTACGGCATAGACGCACGCTGCACCATCTACCTCGGCACCATCGACAAGACACCAGCCCTAGAGTACAAGGTCACATCGGCAGGATGCTTCACAACACCATCGATCAACGATTTCGTCGTCCCCATCGCCACCCCGTCGACCCAGGAACCTCTCAACATCAACTTTTCCCACATGTCGCTCACCTGCGTCACCACACCATACGAGGAGGAGGAGGAGGAAAGCAGCAACGACGAAGACTGCGAAGTGTTGTTTGTCAAAAAAACATATACCACACATTTTAAAATAATTTTTGTGAAGGGATAAAAACATTTTTTGAAAACCCTCACCAGTGAGACAGACTTTTTAAAAATATTGCATTTTTAATTGTATTTAAAACAAATTCTTGTTTTTTGTAGACCACCATTCCAAGTTAATTTTTGTGATCAGTGAGCACCGTCATTTTGTATAATTTTGTGTACAATAAAAAATCTAATTGTGTTTAAAATTTTGTAGACAGCCATTCCAAGTTAATTTTGTGTACAATAAAAAATATCTAACTGTATATGTTAATTTTTTTTCTGTATATATCCCTCCTTGCGTGATTTTAAAAAAATTGATATCAAAAATTACACCTCACCATCCCCACCACCTTTCCCCCGAACATACTAAGAAAGAACTTTTAAATGTCTCTGAAGATAGGATTTTAGAAGAATGTTTTTTTGTTTCCTTGTGAAAATGATAGATTTTTTAGAAATATAGAGAGAGCCAATGTGAAAGAACTTTTATTAACAATGTCTTTTTCCCCCCGAAAGAAAGAACTTTTTAAATGTCTCTGAAGATAGGATTTTTAGAAGAATGTTTTTTTGTTTCCTTGTGAAAATAATAGCTTTTTAGAAATACAGAGAGAGCCAACGTGTTATTTTTAGTTTGGCTCTGTAAAGAAAAACCCACACATATTGTTTTTGACTTTTCTAACCCTGTGTGAGAAAATACAGAGTTTTTGTTAAAAAGAATATATACAAACGAATAAGAAACCACCCATTGAAGACCGAATTCACGCAAAAGCATTGTGCGGGCGGCGAACAAAGCGAGGCGGGCGGCGAACAAAGCGAGGCGGGCGGCGAAAGCGAGCGGTGGGGGGAGCGAGCAGTGGCGAACTGCCAACGCAGTGGCGGAAGGGCTCTCCATTTTTTTACAACGTAATTAATTGATCACACACACTTTTTTCGGGAGATTTAAATCCAACACTCGATCAAACAGAGATTTTCCTATCGCTTAATCAAACAGAAATTTTGATATCAATTCAAATTGAGATTTTGATATCAACACCCCACCCCCACAACACCCACACCACCACCACCACCCCCACCACCACCACCCCCACCACCACCACCACCACCACCACCACCACCTCCCACCACCACCACCTCCCACCACCACCACCCCCACCTCCCACCCCCACCTCCCACCACTTTTGATATCACCCCCCACCCCTTTTGATATCAATTTGATATAAAAATCACGCGAGGAGGGATATATACTACTTAGCTCTCAGTATATCGGATGGCTAAAATAAATTACATTTAGAGATACAAAATTCTATTTCAGGTTACTGTTTAGCACATTCAGTGTCAAATTGATACTTTACAGGCTCATTTCCGTCTGTACTAATACCGAATATTCTCTCATTTCAACTGATCTTGCTCAGGCAACTTGTCAAGGTTTTGAAATAAAATAAAATATCCTACTGCGGAAATGAAACTAAAATCTACAATGTCGTTATTTAAGTTATGGGCCGTAAGGGCGTGGCTTCGCACTGAGTGACTTATTATTAGGTTTATTTAATGATGCTCTTTAACATCTCAGGTCATCAACGTCCCATTCAATTCAGGAAGTGAAACGGCCGATAAATTTTGCTCAGAGGTCTCTTCTTTCAGGCTTGAGGCTCTTTCACACGGCATAAACGTACGACATGGGACCCATAGCTTTATTTCACTTCCGGAGGAAGACATATTTAGGATTTTTATTTTGATCCTGGCCGGGATTGAACCCGCGATCTTGGGTTTAGGAGGCAAGTATGGTTACCATTACACTATCAGTACTTGCATATGTCGTGAGGGGCATAATTCTTAGTATCTCTTACAGAACAGATTGTGTTTTTTTTTATTTGCCAATTTTATGCTTTTAGTAAAAATATAAATGCTAAAATAAAGATGCTAACTAACTTAAGGCGGCAACTATATCTTCCTTTTAATGGTTGCGGCGGTTACTCTTCTCCAGTAAATAGCCACGTTTAAATGAAATAACCTCTAGAAGGGCAGCATTCATATTCAGTATTTTAAGCTATGGATACCCTTGTGAACACAAACCTGCCTGATGTTCATTAAGGTTTGTCAGAAACATCTCCATGGTTTTACAGTGTAATTTATTACAAACCAATAAAGCCAACATAATAAAATATGTACTAACACACTGTAAGTTAAAAGAATTAAAATATTTAATATGAAATTTTCATGTCAATGCAGATGTGACGGGTGCATAGTTGGTTTCCTTTTGCATAGATAACCAGTGGCTTTAAATTGCGCATACCATGCACGGATAGGTGTATCATTTCCGTATTCTGCTCTATAGGAACGTTGAAATGTGATTATGAATTTAGTCGCATGAAGTTGCCTTCTCCGTAGCTGTGCTCACCATTTTCATAAAACATCATCTGATGCCCAACACGTTTACAGAGTTTTCTTTATTGTGTTTATGCATCAAGAATAAGACAAATATTTTAAAAAAATGACTGATTTAAAAACTTTGGAGGTACTTTTGACTAGCCGTATTTCGAGCTTTACGTCCTTGCATAAAATGCATTATTAGATTACATTTACTGCTCCTCGATAGAACGTAAAAAGTACTTGCATAAAATTTAAATAAAAAAGAGAGCTTCAGGTTATCCCTCGTTACTTTACATTTTAAGCGTAATAAAACGCGAGCAATGCGGCAGGTACAAACCGCACTCGTGGCGTGAACTTGACCTGGTTATTCGTGCACCAGTGCCGTGTGACGGTAACCTACCAAACCATGCATGTAGTTACTGCATGCTAACTTGGTCAGAGGATTGACATCGTGTTTCAGCTTTATATGTCGTCATATTGGTTGTTGTTTTAAACTTCAATCTTAATTGTTTTATTATAACTGAAAATACTATAACGGCTCTTTGTAATTTGTGCAAACATTAAATTTTGTACAGTATTTTTTAAAATTTTATTTGTTTCTTAAAGAACTCAGCTTAATGGAGTCGGGCTTGATTGTCTAGTGGTAGCCATACATGCCTCGTAAACCGAAGGTCACGGGTTCAATCCCGAGGATCTTTCAGGCGTAAAAATCCCAAGTATGGCATCCTTCAGAAGGGAAATAAAGCCGTGGTACCCGTGTCGTAGATTTACGGCACGAAAAAGAACCTCAAGCCTGAAAGAAGACGCCTATGAGCAAAATTTACGGGCCGTTTAACGACGTGAATTGAATGGGACGCTGATGACGTGAGATGTTAAAGAGCGTATGTAAATAAAACAAATAAAAAATCTGCAATATGGAATATTTAATGTGACAGGTTTTGTTACATATAATGTAATATGTCATAGATATGACACAAAGTGAGTCTGAAACAAACAAATAATTATATAGTGAATATTGTACGTGTAGTGGCACATTCGAAGTTCCTTCCTAATCATTAATAATATATTATTTCACATGCAATAATTTTAATAAATGTTTTTAATGTTCGCAGTTAATTATAGGTGTTTACGAACAATAAACTCGTTCTAGATGCCTAGTTGATCGGCAAGAAACCATTAACGTTCTATTCCTTCCAATTTATCTGAACGGTCGAGTTAAAATCCTTAAGTGCAGTGATGGTATCCAATCTACAAAAGAGACTATAGAATTCAATACAATGAAGTGAGCTGAAAGGCATATAGGTCCCCATGATTGCTCTGGGAAGACCCAGAATTTTTATACCTCCTTCTACAAGGCTTGTTCCTTACTAATGTTGATTTTATAAGAGCCTTCTTTTAAACAGTGGTTTCATGGATTGGTATTGTTCTTGAGTATTTTTGTGTAATAGCTGGGTGTTTTTCTTGATTAAAAAAAAATCAGCGGTCTTATTCCAAAAATCCCACAAGATGTTTGTGTATATTACATTATCACTTGCATACTTTCAAAATAATTCTACACTCTCGCATATGAATATTATCAATTTGGAGGGCACCTGTAGTACTGACCCTCATCCGTATAAACTAGCTTGCAAAATGATGATGATATAAAGCTTTTAACAGGTATGTAAATTGTCTTAGATTTATCACCATAATACGCGGTGTTTGCGCCAAAGGGTTATAAAACGAGAAGAAATGACAAAACACTCTAGCTTCGTTCTTTCGGCGTTTGTGTAGATGTGAAGTTAAATACCTTTCTGACATTGGTACTTAGTTGTTGCCTTGGCAATGTCATTTTGTCTAGTATCCAGTATTGAAAACATGTTTAAAAATAAGTTTTTCTGGTGACTTGAAGGCTCTTGACGGATTTTCGTTTAAGATCAATGCAAATTCTCAATGTTTAAATCATAAAATACGGTTCTAACTAATGGACGCATTATTGTACAACCACAAACAGGCGTTTCTTAAGTGTTTGAAACCTCTAAAAGCAACTGTAGCAAAAAAATGGAACAAGCGCTTTTTCCATATCTGTTATCAGTAAAACCAGCTTCGAACGTTTTTCATTAACATTGAAGATAATATCTAAAGTCATTATAGTACTTGGTGCTGTATTGTTTCCTTATTGATGTGTGTAATCAATGGTTCTACATTTCCGTGTATCATATATTTTACTAGATTTAGCACATTGTTAAATTCAAAATGTTTCCCATAAACCATAAATAGGGTTAATATAACCTACTCCGTGTGCATATCGCAAAGCACAATAGGTAATAAATTTCGGAGCTTTTGTTTAATCCTCAACGCCATTTCACTGCATGTGTTTACTGGTAGTCCAAATGTTGCCAACTGCAGCAGCTGGAGTGTAAATATACAGAGATAATCACAGTATAAACTTTACGTGTTCTAACAAATATAAACTCTTTCTTCTTTCGATGTATGTAGATAAGCAAACCTGTAAATGATCCAATGCCACCTTTCTGAATTATGTTTGAAATAACGAAACTTCCTGATGGTTGCTGTGAAAAATATCTGAACTAACCCGGTCAGTTTCGACTATTTAAAACTTTAGGGATTTTACGTTTCTCAGTAATTGTTCATTATTGTTCTTCGATAGACAAGGTCAACTTCTGCGTATAGAAAGAATAGTCACTTTTTGTGCGGCTTAAAGCGCATCCTTTTGATTTTTATGATAACTGCGTTGAATTATGCGTTATACCGAGGGTGCCAAAAAATGTATACACACTTTCACGGTAGATATCTATTTAATACTCGTATATTTCAAAGTTGGACCGAAAAACAACAGTAATGTGTAGTATGATGTTCTGTAAAAAGATGTGACTCACATACATTATGATGGCGTTGCTACGTAACAGGTAAATCAACAATGAACAAATGAAGCCAAGATTATCGTATACCAAAAATGAACAAATGAAGTCAAGATTATCGTATGATATTCTGTAAACTGATGTGACTCACATTACGTTGCTACAACAAAATGGAGTCAAGATTATCGTTTGAACATCGGAAAGCAATTTTGAAGTAGTGGCACTGGATAGGACGAAGAGATCCGATTGAGTTTCTACCGCGTTCTCCGGATTTAACTCCGTTGGACTTCTACCT
Source organism: Metallyticus violacea (assembly GCA_030762175.1). Taxonomy (NCBI): domain Eukaryota; kingdom Metazoa; phylum Arthropoda; class Insecta; order Mantodea; family Metallyticidae; genus Metallyticus; species Metallyticus violacea. The sequence goes on along the minus strand of CM060842.1, from coordinate 97,002,863 downwards.
CTGGGGAACTCTTAAGGGTGTTGTATGCCGTAGAAAACCAGCTATATTGGCAGCACTTAGGGAAGAAATCGAAACGGCATGTGCTGCAATCTCTGAGGACACTTTCACAAACTTTGCTCAATCAGTTCAACGTACTAAGAAGTGTATCGACGCCGATGGTGGGCATTTTGAGCAAATGTGGTAACTGTTGTAACTGTAAAAGTCTAAGATGATTAGTGCTCATCATTTTCTGTTTGTGTGAATTCAGCTTTGTTATGTTAACACATTTTTTTTTCTTTCCTTGAAGTGTGTAAACATATTTTTTTTTTTTTTTGGTACCCTCTGTATTTTTATTTTTGTCCTCAGTATCACTTTCTAACATATATATTATAAATCAACTATTTTCATTCTCGAGATTTTTTTGGTCCTAGTAGTCTAGTGGTAACCAATGTCGTGGGTTAAAACACGGACAGGGTCGATGGATATTTATGGGAGTAAAAATCCTATGTACGACTTCCTTCTAGAGGGTAGTATAGTTGTTGATTCGTGTTGTAGATCTATGACACTAAAAGTTTGAAAAAATAGACCAGCTAATGATCAAAAACGTTTTAAATATAATAATAATAATAATAATAATAATAATAATCTTCTCAAGATACGAACTGCATATAATTCCTCTATAAGAATCGTCTTTTCAACACATTTCGTCCACAAAGTTGTATCCCTCATATATCATTCACACACTGTTACCTATGGAAGAGTTCTTACTTTTTGGAGGTTTGCTGCCTTAATTTTTTTTGTAAAAGTACCACCTTAACTTAAAGTGCATTCGGAATAATCATGCATAAAGGTACCATGTCGTACTTTTTGTACACTTAGTGGGGAACTGTACTTTCAGACGAGAGTGATAGCTTGTATTATTTATTGCACATTTGTCAAACTTGCTCCTGTCATATGTGCGGATGCACTGAATGTGTAATTGCACCCAAGCGATAGGTCTCATAACAAAAGACTGCCGGTTGTTAATGTTATGAGCGCGGCAGCAAAAGGAGTATTTCCGAAACTGTTCTCCAGTTTCGGAAATACTGCTACTAATACTACCACAACGGTTTCTGCTATACTTGAACTGTACAACTGCATACTTACACTGGTTTTTCATAGTTCTGTTCCAGGAAAGTAACTTGTATAGATTTCTCTACGAGTTTAGTGGCATTGGTAACTACAAACACTAGTGCAAGTTTTAATATCTTTTTAATGTATTTTGCAATCAGTTGACCTAAACACGCGAAGTATTGGCAAAAGTGATGATAATGATGAGAGTAGGAATATGTATAATTAAAAAATAATTCAGTATTTAAATATAATGAAAAACTTTGGTTAAGTATAATTAAAGTATGGCTTATCATTGATATCGGTCTTTCCCATTTCAAATGTATATTTCAATCCAGTATATTAGTTTCTGTTTTTAAGGTTCTTGCTACATGATCCTAAAATAACTCAATTTGATTTCTCGTTCTCTTTTAAAATAATGTTTTTGATATATTTTCCCCAGTTTTTTGCTAGTAATGAAAATGAAACAATATAAAATAATTTATGTAAATATGAATAATCAATCATCGACAAATGGCAAAAGAATCGAGCTTCCCGATTGCGCCATTTCTCGACGATTAAAGTTGATGCTGCTATTAATCAGTATGTGATCGTCGTCTCGAAGTAAACTATTACTCTTGAATATTGGCAAATGCTTAATAAAGTATTTAAATTATCGTAATTTCTAAGAAATAATACAAGACCCATCGACAATAATCCACTTTGTACATTAAAAAACACGAATTTATTACCAAAGAGTGAGCATAACCTAATACCAGGATATGATGACGTGTGGAAAACAGCTGCTTTTGTATGACATCACTTGTAACTTTTTAGTAATACTTTACAAGTGTTTACTTCTTTCTTGGAACTGTAAGTTACATGTCCATACTTTACAAGGACTTTTGCTGATACAATTGTAATGTATTAGATCATAATTTTTTTGTATAGGGCCCAGGACTAGAACCGCACCTCTGACTGGCAAACATTGATGAAACAAGGCATGACACTGTTTCCATTTCGATGAGAAGTTCTCGCGGCTGCCAACATTGCAATGTTCCTTTGTGTTGGACGTGTTCTAATTTTAAATGGGCATTTCTCTGCACGCCATTCCAGCTAGTCTAAATTTAACGTGCTGTCAGTAGGTTAACAAACGCTATGATTAGTAATAAAAATAGTAACACTTGACTGTTTAACACGCAACCTATCGCTGAAGTACTGGTGCCTTAAAAAACCCTCATTTTCATATAAGCAATGGTTTCCTTTTGCATTTTTTGGTTTGCTTCCTTCCTTCGTTGTTTCATCAGACCTCCCAGGCCGATAGACTGTGTTACGATGCAGAAATAATAAGGATATCCATGTTGAATTTTGAATGGAAATATTTTTCTTATATAAATGTTATGAATAAAAATTTAATGTTGATAGCAGTTCATTTTTTGTATTTAATTTAAACTTTTGGTTTGATAGAAAAACCATAGGTCTGTATTATAAAATTTAATGTTTATTTACAACAAAAGAAAGTATTTAAGTTAATTGTCACTGAAGTAGAAAGTTTGAGAAAAAAATTCGCAAGGAGTGAAAAAAGAACATAAATTAATTTATGGACAGGAGTAAAATAATATTGAACAGAATGTAATGTCTTCTATAAATCCTTTAAAACCAAATCTAAATTTTACGAGTATATCTTTCAAAACCGTGCTTGTAATATAAAAACTTGTACAAATTATTGCATTTTATGATGACTATCTGATGAAGTAATGAAAGTCTAAAGGAAGCAAAATATTGACTATCTAGTCTTCTTGAGTTCTTTCAGAACTTGGCTGGAATATTTCTTCTTTAAAAAGAATAAATATTTTCCCCATTCCTGAGGTCCTTTATAGTTTAATTCAGAGTTACAAGCGTCCGTTAGATACAAGAGATAACTATTAACATTTTTTGTACATTTATTTATTCATTGTGAAGAAAGAACGATGACGCAGTTTAAATACTCTATTTAAAAAAATAAGGCCAAATATGATTCATGTGGACATGTGTAAGTTGCAGACGGTTTAAGGTATAATTACCTGGATTTTATGATCATTGTTTTCATTTTTTTCAACCACACTTAAGTTTAAGTTTGGGAGTTTGAGAAATTGAGGATTTTTCCTCATTCTGCATAAATGGCAAATCCCGGGGAGGTACCCTAAACTTAGGCCTAGAACACTTCCTTCCTTTAAAAAAAATCCTTCTCCAACTTATAATTTAATTTCATGTATCATCTGTGTTCACCCCTGTGATGCCTCAGTAGTTAAAACGGGCGTTAAACACTATTAAAAATGGTAGATTTCGTCTATTTTCCAAAGCGAACTCCAGAGAGAGGCATTTATTTAATCAAGAGCCAAAATACTTACACATTAAAGGTCAGTAATTTAAAATTTACTTGATAGTTCGGGTAAATAAATGCAACGATTATTTGTTACAAATCGATAGATTTGCGAATGAAATCGTCGACTATTACTGGTGCACTTGCCGAGAATACTATTAACATATCGATTAAATCGCTCTGTATCATGCATAATTCTGATTAAAAACTTACTATAAGTCAATAAATCTTAAGTAAATCTGCCATAACTTTGGTTTTTATTAAACTAATCAAGAATCTTCGAGAAACTCTGAAATTGATGAAAAAGTTAGTGAAGCTAATAATACAAAGAATATGAACAACACAAACACCAGTTGAATTTGAAGAATGCATGGAAAATCCAGGGTTTTATACAGCGGAAGTACTGAATATACTTTCTGAAACTTAAAATATTTTGAAAAGACATAAATCCGAATAAAAAAGAAATACGGCAATATAAAAAATAAAAATGAATTTTACTGTAAAAAAATGAAGGAGTTTACAGTCGCTAACTTATATTTAAAATTATTTAAAATGAAAATAAAATTTTAAATGATGAAAAACAGCTGGCATAAGATCTAACTATTTATGGCCTTACAGTACCACATCTGTGGTATAAACTGTGATTTTACTGTACGCAAGAGCATTGTTAAAGAGTGCTACCAACATTGAAGAATAAACACTAAAGCAAAGATAAAAAATGTGGAAGTAAAATAGAGCGAGAAGTCACAAAAAGCGATCAGTTAACCCCCGTGAGAAAGGGGAAGAAAAAAACTCTTGCTTGTTTTTCAGTTCTTTTATCTATGGCGAAGTTCAGAGAAAGCCTACTTTCGTTTTCGAAACGTTTCGTGTAATACGCACATGATGAAGGTGAGAAAAATGTGACATTAATATCTAAAGTTAGAAATTGGATCAACATAATGTCCTCTTTCACATGCTCCAGAAACTGACACGTGAGACCAAGTTATTTAGTGACAGGCAACTTGTGATGCAACTTGACTGCTAGACTTCAAGAGAAGAGATAACTTTTGCTGTCGAGAGGAATTCTGTTTCCCCCTTTGAATATTAACAACATTGGTTAAGTGCTTTATGCCAGAATGTTAAACTCGACCGCTCTTCCTTTATGCAGTTGTCAGGGAGAAGGCTAAAAGGACTACCACAAACAGAACTTTGTGGTGGTAACGGAAAGAGACTGCGTGTGTCATCGATTTCAAAAAGCACATTAAAGCTATCAAAATCACTTTTTGTCACTGATGCGTGCCTGCCTGATATCAATAACTTTTTGAGATATTTACTTCTGTTTTATTGGACTCTTTCTTTACATTTCTTCGACAGTTTCAAATCGCTCAAAATACAGCACAGATCACTTAAATGTAAAATAGTATATATTGCTCTAAAGAGTGTGTTAGCTAATGTACATAACGATTACTTTAGAGGTTAGGTATATTTGAATATAACTCTAACTCTACAAAATTCTTATGTTTACAACTTAACTTGATGACCTAAAGGAGTAATTTCCTTCTTGTTTCATCAAAAGCAGGCGGTTTTCTATAATTATAAACTTTTAAATAATAAAAATCGAGATTAATTCTCGATACTCGAGAGGTATCGATGTTGAACGCTGCTCCTATACATGATCCCCATACTTTAATTTTACAATTTTAATTACACATTTTAAAGTGGTCTCAAGAATCACGTATCTTATTCCTAATCTTCTAAATAACACGTACCAGGTACCAAGAAACTGAGTAGGTTCGCTTTTATGCCAACTGCATAAAAGCAGCTCCCCTTCCTCAAGATGAGTGGTGACAGAATATCTCAGCTACAAATTTCTTTAAAATTCACGTAACAGGGCAATAAAACGTGCTGAATTATAGTTTGAAGCAGATATTTTCGAACATGTGTAGTGTCTTTTTCACTTTTCGTGGCCATATAAAACCCATGCTCCACTTACAAAATGACCTCAATTCTGAGAATGGCCACCAATAAAAGAGACTTAGTAAAATCACGTGATTTGTTAAACTGTTACTATCGCACTTTAGCGTCTTTAGTACGAAAATTTAATTTACATTACTATTTAGGTGTTTTTAAATTGAGTTGTTAGGTTCGGAGAAGGATACTTTGGCACTTCAGCCTTGCTCAAGGGCTGGACGTTTGTGTCTTCACCGTAGTGGAAGCACTTACGGGAGGAAGGGATGAGGTGAAGTAGACACCGGGCGGTTAGGATCCAAGGTGAAATGAAGCACGGAAATGCACAGGAAATAAAATTATATGAAATGGAAGAGAGTAAATTTTGTATAAAAGAAAGACCCATTTCAGCATTTAACACGGAAACCACGAAAAAGAAACCGGCACATCCCGAATCCCAAGTTTCGGAGCCACCCTATCTGTTATTTTGAAGAGATAGAAGACGGTACCTTTCACAAACTAATTTTTGTGAATAATATGACTAAGTTTTAAATGTGATAACCGCATCGTTTGCCGCATTTGCAAAAAGAGTTTTTCGCGAGGTAGAAAATTTCACAACACTAGCAACTTTAAAATGCATATCGCCTCAGTTCATAAAATTGTTTTCACTGAACATCCCAATTCTGCAAGTAGATAAATTCATAATTGTTTGTTTAATATATTAATACTTATAATATAACAAAATGAGAAATTTGTATTTTTATGAAAAATACGAACGTATCGAGACCAAATATACATAAGCATTGAGTATCGAAAATTTGGTATAGGTGCATCTCTCATAATAATAATAATAATAATAATAATAATAATAATAATAATAATTATTATTATCAAAGTAGATAATTAGGAAGCTACGAACTTTGATAGAGCAAAAAATAAATAAATTTCAATTATAAACAGTAATTGTCCTACGACAACATCGTTCGTTCTACTTGCTGCAATATAAATATTAATATATTCAGCAACTTATTTTGCATAACTGATATAATTTACCAGAACCTTTATAACTATTCGAAATACAAGATCTCAAATGAACTAAAATCTCACGAGAATTGTTTACCACCACTAGACAGATTACATTTACCTCGGCTCTTAAGCCCGAATTTGCCATTTCTCGTATCAAGAACCTATGCAGTTGTATTCGTGAGGCTATGCGGACGTCATTATAGCCCCATCCTTTCTTTAAAATTCCTCTCAGTGCGGGAATCGAGCGGGTCTATTTTATGAATTTTCAGGACTGGAAAAAATCTTTTTTCGATTAACAGATAACTGTATAGCTTTTTGATTTTATTCAACACCAGAGATCTCTCACATGTACAGTGTGTTCCTAACTTCAATACTTAAACTTATAGAAAAAGAGATCAGTTTTTTTTTGTTTTTTTTTTTTAAGGTTTGAAATTAATATTAAATGTGTTGCTGAAGTACGTTTTCGGTCGCTTTTCTAATAGCTTATTGACGATATATCTCTTCTCTTCTCCATCGTAGTTTGGCAGTATTTGAACCTCGGTAAGCAACGGATTGACTGCGGTTGATCCATTGCCTGGTCTGCTTGTTCTCCCGACCTCAAAACCACTTGATATTGTGTCGTGGCATTTGATAGAATTAGAGGAGGAGCTGGCCACTAGGGTACCTTGAATGCGTCGTGGTTGGGGATGCCTCCACGCGGGCAGTCGTAATGGAAGCTGTATTAATAAAACGATAGCGCCGATTTTATCCCAGAATTGCTTGCTTTATTGCTGTGATTTTTTTTTTCCAGGAACTGAATGAGCGATATTACATAACACAAAAATAAAACACAATTTCGATATTTTCTCATATACTAATGGACGAACACTTTACATTTACAATTTGAATCTCTAAGGCTATAAGAATGAGTAAAGTTGACCAAAATTAAGTCGATAGGTTAATAGCTCCTGTTTCGGATTTAAGAATTGTTCCACCGGCATTCTCAACCTTCAGATTTAATATTAATACACATAACAATAGTGACGATGATACTTGTATTTATACCATTACGAGTGGTGTTTGGGACTGAGGTACTTAAATCTACACATGCATTAATCGTTGAGTAAACTGCCGGGGCATAGCTAATTAACCAATTGGCCCTATCTATACCGGGTGGAAGGAATATACATGTCGCCTTTAAATCATAGAAAGATCTTAATGGGGACAGTGAAAGGGGTTATGAACACTTATTCTCGATCTTTCGACAATAGAGGCGTTTGGCTACTACCCCTGGTAGCTACTAGAAAGGCGCTACTGTACAAATGAGTGTTAAGGATGAGAGGTTTGCAACTGAAGGGGAGATTTGATACTGTCTATTGCTTACCGAAAGTAGGAAAGCGGCCAAGTTTACGTTGCACAATTGCATTGCGGGAATTGTAACATTTGGTACTGGCATTTACTAAGAGAGTTCTTTCGTATCTTTGTAGTGAACATTTCAACTCTAAATCAAGTACCTAAAACGGAACACGCATTTCTCATATTCTGTCAGCGAAGAAAAATAAAACATTCGTGTTTTTACGTAGCTATTCAATAAAATGAAATAAAATCTAAAATATTTTATTTAATAATTTGAAGTGTATAATAAATATAAAATAATTACCTTTATTTAAATATTCAATAAATTGCGTAATTATTGCTTGATGTGCAAATTTGCAAGTTGTAACTAAACGATCAACCATTGTGTTCAAATATTCAAGTACTCATTCTCCACAAGCTCTCACCCCCTTATACCAAGCAGGTTTGGAGTGTGTACAATGTCAGGCAGCATGGTTTAACCACGCATTGTCAGGCGTGTTTTATCATGTCTTTCAATATGTCTTGTACTGCTTTCATATTTGGATTACTACAAGGCTGTGAAAAATGTGCAAAATTAATTTTAATTTGTTTAACGGCTTTTTCAAGGTTTAAAATGTATTGCATTTTTTATTTGTAATGAATATTGCATCGTTTTCTTAGCTGGTATATATATATATAATAAAAGTATAAAAGGATAAACACTTAGATAAAGTCACACTTGAAATTGCTATATTTCGAACTCGTTGAGTTCTTCAATGGCAAGAAGCTGACAAGTTTCTTTTCCCTCCTTTTATTTTTCTTTTATATTATATATGTGTGTGTGTGTGTGTGTGTGTGTGTGTGTGTGTGTGTGTGTGTGTGTGTGTGTATGATTAAAGCCCGGAAACACGTGGCTCTTAGACACTATCTTCGCCTCGCGATAACTTAAATGTTTAAAAGTCTCCAGCGAAGAGTTTGTGGTTATATTACGTCGTGTGTCACGAATTTTCAGCGTCACCGAGCAATAACAGTTCAGCTTCCGATTGTCTTCCACTCACAACGAACATTTACTTGGTTATTAAAAAGCAATACTTTATTTTCCTTTGCTCTAGTTATTTCTTACATTTGTTAAAAATAAAACAAACAAAAAACAAACAAACAAAAAAACAAAACAAAATCTATCTTTGCATATTCCACCATTTACCATCCATTACAGTATTATAAATTAAGTTTCACATATACACACATACATATGTGATGACAAAATTTAATTCGATATTAAATAATCAATAAAAATATATACGTATTAACTACACAGGGAAGGGGGTGCGAAATACCGTTTTGTCTTTGAATATGAAATACAGTGATGCCGTTGTAGAATGAAAATTGCAGGAGGAGGCCACACATTTGATCATTTGTTGTAAAAGAATAGAATTAAATATTGAAATGTAATTGTTCCATTCTCAATCGATATCCTTCACAAGTTAACTTATTCAGTCAATTTTAGACCTATGGTTATTTAACACAAAGCTTTATTTTGCTCTCTTACGTTATTCTAAGACGTTGGAATACTTAATTTCGAAACGCGCGCGCGCGCGCTTGTGTGTGTAGTAATCACCACACCACTACCACTATATATATGCACAGAGGGTGCCGAAAAAGTATACACACTTAAAGCACTCGGTCCTGGTGGTGTACTGGTTACTATACTTGCCTCCTAAACCCAAGATCGCGGGTTCGATCCCGGCCAGGACCGATGGATTTTTTCGGGCGTAAAAATCGTAGGTATGTAGGAAGTAAAGCCGTGAGTCTCGTGTCGTACATTTACGGCACGATAAAGAACCTCAAACCTGAAAAAAGAGGCCTCTGAGCAAAATTTGTCGCCATTTCACGCTCTGAATTAAATGGGACGCTGATGACCTGCGATGTTAAACAGCGTCCGTAAATAAACCTAATCAAAAAAAAAAAAAAAAAAAAAAAAAACCACTTCAAGCATAACAAAACCGAATTCATACAAACAGAAAATGATGAGCACTAATCATCTTAAACTTTTACAGTTACAACAGTTGCTCAAAATGCCCACCATCGGCGTCGATACACTTCTGAGTACGTTGAACTGCTGATTGCGCAACGTTTGCGATAGTGTCCTCAGTGATTGCAGCACGTGCTGTTACAATTTCTTCCCGAAGTGCTGGTTCAACGGTATACAACATCCTTAAGAGTTCCTCGTAGGCAGAAGTCCAACGGAGTTATATCCGGAGAACGCGGTGGAAACTCAATCGGACCTCTTCGTCCTATCCAGTGCCTTGGATACTTCCAAATTTCTTTTCGTTGTGCAAACTATAATCTTGGCTCAATTTTGTTGTAACAACGCTAGCATAACGTAATGTGAGTCACATCTTTTTACAAGATGTATATCCAGTTAGAAGACTAAAATGGACTGAACTAATCTTGTGTTACTTTTCAATTGTTGCATAAAAATGTGGATTGATGAGCAATGGGTACATATCATGGTTTTAAGTATGGTTCATACTTGCAGGTACACCATAATATTTCTTTATATACTCATATTTCCACCGTTTATTGCAGCTTGGGCGCTTAGAGTGCGTTGAGATTTAGAAGTTGTAGTAGCAACTACCACAACTAAGGAAAATTCCAGTCAAACACTTTTAGTCAATCTACAAAATTAGTCTAACTCGTTAGTGAATGTAACGTTTCTTACCAGTTTCCTGAATAAGACAATGAGATGGGACGCATATCTACCGTTTGGATCAGGTTTCACTTTACAAAGATACAGTTAAAATATATATAAGATTGTAAATGAACTAAAACTCATAACATCCTCGAATGTCATTGTAAAGGAAATCAGCTTTATATACTATATAGTTTAGCAAGTTTGTTCAGTTTTATTATAACAGCATTTAAAAATAAATTATAAAAGCCAGTTAGGTTAGATTATCACATATTAGTATTATATGTTGTTGCCTTTACCGATAGAGTAGCTATGTTATCATCAGGGCAATACGGCTGAGGCATGTAGCTTATAGTAGCTACAGTCGGGTCTGTATGCTCACTTACAGTGAACCTACATAAAATACACTGTCGTTATGTATTCCCTCCGCGCTCTACCCCGGATCATGGGCTATAAACTTCCCTCGTAAAACATGTGTTTCCATGGTTACAAGAACATTACTTCTTTCCATAAGATCATATGCCGCCTTTTCCTCTTAAAGAATGAAAGAGACCATGTCTGGAAAGGTAAATTGCTCGCTGTGAAGTTGAAAATGAAATATAGCGGCTCATACTGCGTATGGAAGTCAAAGCTGCAAGGACTTCCTGGTAGTGGAAACTGTTAAAACTACAGGACTCTCTCCTTCTCAACATGCAGCTCAATAAGGGTTCTAGTTCGCCAGAGTTGTGCGAAACAGGCTGGAAAAAGAGGCATATTTTCCCGCCAAATTACCGGTTAAAATACGATGGTTTCGTATTTTAAAATTTATATCAAATGTAAGGAAATGACAATAAATTCCCTTAATCTAGATTAAGTAAGCAGGGTAGTTTAAAACACTCTTTAAATAAACCATCCCCTCGATCTCTTTGGAAAGATGGAGCTATCGAAATGCAAACTATTGCCCTTCTTTGACACCCAATCTCTACCCACTAGATTACGCGCTTGAGAACATCTATACAATTAGATTCTGTACCTTATACATCAAATTGTATCTTTAAGAGTGGACCAGTAATCGGTTACATATAGAGATATTGTTTGATTCGATTTATTTACGGACGCTCTTTAACAACTCAGGTCATCAGCGTCCCATTCAATTCAGGGAGTGAAAGGGCCGACAAATTTTGCTCAGAGGCCTCTTCTATCAGGCTTGAGGTTCTTTTTCGTGCCGTAAATGTACGACACGGGACCGCCGGCTTTACTTCCCTTCCGAAGAATGCCATAACCTCCCTCGCTGGTCCACGATTTTCATATCCGGCAGACCCTTTGCATTCAGTTGATTAAAGACAAATTATCCACTTTCATACCTGGTAAGTCTAAGGTAATTATCCACTTTTCCATACTAGAGGTTTCAGAACCGAAAGTTTTCATCAGTGGCTCAGAATTGGTTTTGAAAGACGGACGAGATAATAGCATGCAGTCCCATCAGATGATGGCACGTGGGACCACAAACCGGAGCATTAAATAATAGACTCAAGGATGAAGGTACCAGATTGCCGTGGAACCAAATTAGGGCAAGGGGAGGCTCTGAGAAGAAGCGAAAATCTTCGCAAATGCTACATCATTTTTCAGGTACTGCTGGGAGCTAGAGAGATGGCTAGCGACGTATGCGGAAGAGAGATTTGGTTTATTTATGGACGCTCTTTGACATCTCTCATCATCGTCCCATTCAATTCAGGGCGTGAAGCGGCCGACAAAATTTGCTCAGAGGCCTCTTCTTTCAGGCTTAAGGTTCTTTTTCGTGCCGTAAATGTACGACAAGGGATCCATGGCTTTACTTCCCTTTCGAAGGAAGCCACACTTAGGATTTTTATGCCCGAAAAAATTCATCGGTCCTGGCCGAGTTTGAACCCGCGATCTTGGGTTTAGAAGGCAAGCATGATAGCCACTACACCAGGATCGACACATATGCGGGGAGAGAGCTTTATCTGCGAAGTAAAACATTACCTACATGTGTATCATCATCTATTCAAATACTTAAAGAGTCGGTCATCACTTTGTGTTAACAAAAGCAGAATATTAATAATGAACAGCTGGGCGTTATCAACACATTCCTCTGACTAGCCATCTCTCCAGCTCCCAGTAATATTTGAAAACACTTTTCGACAAATGAAGGAGTTCTTAAGGCTGTTTGCTGTCTACAGTGCTGTTTAACTTATCCATTGACGACGCATATGCAAAGTTGAAAATAATATAGGATGTAAATTAAATTACCAGCTCTTTTATATGGATGACCAGATCTTTTCCTTTGGATCGGAGGATCTGTTATAAAAAGTATGTAAAATTTATACACTATTTAAAGTATATAAGTTTAATATTTCATTAAAATCTAGTTCTTAGCTTTCTGTGGAAAACATCCAATAAGAGGTGAAAATTAATAGAACAATTATGCCAAATAAGTAAATTTTAATTATGATGTAGAAAAAATTGTAAAAGTTCAAAGCATATGTAGCACAATTAGAATAACTATTAAAAGGAAGATTCATAAAGATGGGCATTTGCACATTGCCAATGCCTACATTGCATTATGAAAGTGAAACTTAAGCATTAACATACAAAGAATGTCAAAGGATATGGGCTGTTGAGATTATATTTTTAAAATATATGACAGATATAGGCTGTCAGACGAAAAAAGAAATATAATATAAAATTAAATTATTTAATCTAAATTAAAGATAAAAGAATACGAAAGAATAGAACACTTAGACAGGAAGCCAAAATATAACGAAAAACATTGTTTTAAATGAACGCACGTATGCTGGTTGTTCTGGTACACTTTTTTTCAAGTTCCTTCACAAATAGAAATCACATACTGTAAGATCTAGAATTTTTTTCCAAAATTCCTTATTAATATGCTAATATGCTAAAGCTAACGAGAGATCAACTGTGTACGGTCTTGTTGAAAAAATAATGCATGTTTACATCCTATGTCAGAGAATTCTTCGAAGAATGGTATGATTATAATATCTCTATATCTTTCCCCATTAACAGTTTGTTTATAAAATAGAGGTTCCATAATTGAGTAAAAAAAGGGTAAATGTATGTCAATAGAGTAATTCCTAGCATTATCCAGCTTCAAAAATTTACTCTACTTAAATAATGATGAAATTAAGATTTCGGAACAACAGTTATCATATACGGTTTTGATTTTAATGGTTTGGAGCATTTCTAGCCGAAGTTTTCAAAATTTCCCTTTCCTGTGCAGGCATTTGCGCAGATTTATTTGGATTTCATTCTAATCTTTCTCCAATTTGGTTAAGTTTTTTCACGGTAAGTACACGGCGGTTTATTTTCGGTTTCTTATCGAGACATATTCCGTTTCCCTAAATCTATATATCTATCCTATTCTATGAATAGTACCTATAGCTATAGGGTGCAGGAACACCGATCAATAGCGGCCTCACTTTTCCTACATACATGAAAATTCTATGTTCTAAAGTAGGCTAACTTTTTGGCATAGTACACAAATAAAGCGATTTATCGCCTTAAGAAAATCTGAACGGCACTAAGACAACGCTTAACTGCTTTAGGTGAGGTGAGAGGAACCGGTTAGCAGCTGTTGCTGTCCGGGTTTAGTGGATGAATTTACATTTGAAAGCGTTGTATAAAGCTAAAGGAAAAGGGGGGTTCTGAGGTCGCAATAAATAGAAATGACCAATCTCTGATGAAGATAAATTTGGTAATTTTGTTATTTAGCCAATTAAGCTGACCGTTTTTTAAATATTGCATTTTTCAGCCAAAATGTTTAGATTGCTCTTGTGTGTTTTAACATAAATTTTCTTCCACATACATTCTTATTAGCACAGCAAAAGTGAATATTTTAAATATCTAAAACGTTTTCAAACTTAGTATTCCATTTTGCATGATTCGCAACTAAACACCGAAATAGCTGTGAAATATCTACAAACGTTGGCGAATTGTGGAATACAATTTACCACATTGCTACGTTATCACAGTAATGATGTCTCTTGATAGGATACTCGGTCAGACAGATATGGTGGCATCAGACTGGCTGGTGACCTATATTAACAGTGAATAACCATTTCAATCCGGAAGTGTAATTTCAGTAGACGCGGTTTACTGTGATTGAAACATTCTAAGAGCAAAACAGTTGTTAGTCTGCTTCATAGAAATCAGATAATCTCAAAAAATACTTGCTTTTTTTATTAAGAGGTCAATTAGGAAATGTCTTTTTTATGAACTTGAAATTTCATCTCAGTGAACAGTGATTTGTCACATAAGTCCTGGAGTAAAACAATGAATGTCTTTATAAAGTAGTATAAGTAAATAATATACGATTAGCACTAGCTCTAAGTTTTCTGCAACAGATTATCCAGCAATTATGTGGGAAGTATGTTCTAGAATACAACATTTATTTTGTGTAGCAGTCAGTACATAAAATGACCAAGTGCGAACGAACTTCTAATGATAGGAGAAAAAGACTGTTGTTAATACTACACCACATAGTTATAAACTATCCACCTATGTTCTGTGCGATTTGTTAAACAAATATTTTGTGAAGGGTTTTATAAAAATAGTAAATACATGTGTAAAACAATTCCTAAAAATGTTTCGTGTGGTACCGTTACAACTTCTTAAATAAGCCATAGGAGGTCCATTAGAAAATGATTCAACCAATTTAACATTTCAGAACCGACAGGTATCTTATGTAGTTTGAAAAAAGTTATAGGAAACTTCCACCGATTTGTTTATTGTGAGTTAGTTGTATTTCAATAACCTTTATTGACCTTTACGTTTTCGGCAGCACATTTCTTTTATTTAATAACCCGGCTTAAAGCATGCTCTGAAAAAAATGTATTAAATTAATAATAAACAACACGATACATTTAATTTTAATATATGAACAGAACTTTGACAAAATTGTATTTTTCACGTGTTATTAAATGTTATTCTCTTGCAATTCCCAAAAGTGATAGTTAAATCTGTAATATTATGAATAAAATACCTCAGTACATACCATCAATATCTCCAGTTATATCTAAATTTAATTGACTTTAATGTTATGAGTTTTGAGCTCATAATTTGGTATTACTTGCTCCAACCTATGAATCCATCAAAATATCGGCGAACATCAGTCGACAGAAATACATGTGCAAATATGATAAATATACAATGTAGACAAAATAGGAAACATACAAGTAATAATTTTACATATTCTGAGCTGATAGATGAATTTATACAATGAAAAATTTAGGAATGGAAAAAAACACCACGAAAAGCAAACGTAAAACAAGTTTAATTCTTAGAAAACGGTAAAAAAAAGAGTTGTCATATATCTCATACATTTTGCCACATATAAAATAATAATTAAAAACCACAAGTCAGTACAGACGGACATTAGAGCATCACAGTTGTCCTATCAATTTTATCATTTGTTAATTTGGTTTATTTATGGAAGTTCTTTAGCATCTCAGGTCATCAGCGTCCCATTGAATTCAGGGCGTGAAACGGCCGACGAATTTTGCTCAGAGGTCTCCTCTTTCAGGCTTGAGGTTCTTTTTCGTGCCGTAAATATACGACATGGGATCACGGCTTTATTTCCCTTCCGAAGGAAGCCATACTTAGGATTTTACTCCCTAAAAAAAATTCATATCGATCCTATCCGGTATTGAAACCGCGATCTTCCGTTTAGGAGGCAAGTATGATTACCACTACACCACCAGGACCGACTCAGTTTTATCATCATCAACATTTCACGGTATAAGCCTTACATACATCTGTTTGTTAAAAAGTTGTAACCAGCGTTTCCTTGGCCTATTAACACTCCTCTTTCTTACTATTGTAATCTAAAATTATTTTTTGGTAGTTGACATTTTTTCACTTTGTCAACAGTACCTTAAATAGTTCTGTATAATTCTTTTTATCTATTAATTTGAAGCTCCCAATTTCTTAATTTATTCTTCTGCTTAAAAGAGTGTATCTTCCTACACTCCTTAAGATTTTCATTTCGGCTACTTCTAATATCCCCCCCCCTTTGTGCTAAAGTTCCAAATTTACATGCATACAATAGCATAGGAACTACTATATCTTTAAACATTTCATTTTAGACACTCTTTTAGTATTTTTCCACAATTTCTCTATTGTGCCCTTTAATATAATTTTTGGCTCTTAGAGTATTTTATCCTCTAAAGGCTAAGACACTGATTTCTTTTCTGTATATATAGTCAAACTGCTTGTTAAATAATATTTTAAGTTTAAACAAAGTTTATAATAATTTATCGCCTGAACTAGATATAAACATTTGATCATCTGCAAAGGCTAACATATCTACATTTCAGTTTTTAAAATGTGAATCTAATTGTTTCGCCAATAAATTATAGCGTCGTTAATTTATGTGTGTGTCTGTTCACGGTATTTCATAATCAAGATATTATTTTCCGGAATAGGCAGCTCACATTTCACCGTAAGGGTTGAGTAAATCAGCAATCGGCAATATTACTCAGAACTGTTATGGGCACTTAGTACATATATTTTCTTCCAAAATGGTTCCCTTTTTCACTGATTGCCTCTGCGTAAATATTTTACCCATGTGAACTGATACTAAGTTAATTAGACCAGAATTAATTAGACAGCTAAAATAAATCATATTTAATATGCTACAAAAATAGATGACGAAATGAGTATGTATTATCAACTTTACCTTATTGAATATTAGTTATGTAGCCTATTTAGTAAGGAAAATTAAATGAAAGAAAACATAAAGTCGTATTTGACCACCCCTAACACCCCAGCAAGATGCAACCAACATGACGTGCGTGTCGTGAAAGTATATTAGTATATAAATTGAAAAATTGTACGACGATAGAGTGGTTCAAAAGTGGCGCGTCATAGGATAACTCATATATTAGTGTAGGTACCGAAAAAGCAAAGAGGGGAAAATTATTGGAAATATGAAGTTTAAATCTCGTGCTTAAATATTGCAGCATAAGATGTGTCATTCAGATTAATTAATAGCAATTATCAAAAAGTAAAAAGACGGTTGATGGGTATCTTTAATAGTCCTTGAAAAAACAAATAAACTTAACAGAACTTGATACTCAGACGTCACAATGGCAAACTAAAACATTTAATTCCTTGAACTGCCATGTTGTGTAATTTATACGTTTGCACACTAACGGAGAAAGTGTTCAAATTGGTTCTCATCCGAATACGGTTAAGGTAACTAAAATAAAACTACCTATTTTTCCTCTTTCCTTTTTCGGTATTTAAACTAATAACGGAGTTGTATGGAGCGCGACTTTTGAATCATTCTGTATATGACGGTGACATAGGGCACCCTTGCCTCTACTTACAGTTATCATTATTATTTTATTTTAATCACCTTTATTTTATTTTATTTGAATGAAAGACTCGCTTCATTTAGGCTTCTAGACCTCGATTTGCCTCTCTGCAGCCTCTGACTTTTCTTCGTGGAAAGGAGGAAGATTTCAGACCTTTGAAGAACGCGATTAGGCAGCTAATGGTTGGATAAAAAATATATTTTTATTTTAATAGAAAAGAAAGGATGCCGTGATAAATTCGTGGCATCCAGTGGGAGTTGGAGACTAAGACACCATTGAGCTAAGTTAATTACTATTCTAAAATATCTAGTAGACGTATTTCTGGACAGACGTTGTAATTTTATAAGGAATAATAATTCAGATCATTGTGAAAAATGTGAGCAATATAACAAAAGAAAATGTACCCTTAATACACTCTCATTGTAGCCGTTCTTGGACATTCTGGGAACCCCTTCCCACTCCAGGATGTGCTGCACATTCCAGCACGCAGCCCAACTTCCACACGCACACTGCAGTACTGCTTCATATTTCACAACCCCCGATAATATCTAGCAACCTCAACATTCATAGTTCCTTTGTGCGGAAAACATTTGGCTGGGCGAGTGCATAAATGTAAGTTAACAGTAATGTTTGGTTTGCTTCAACCTAGGCCGCTATTCTCCTTATTTACATGTTCTTCATTTCTCTTTTAAAGTTATTTGAGACAGTTAGGGACACAACAAGAACTTTGTTTTTTAAACTGATTATGTTACAAAGATAGCAGTGCTCATGACTGGGAGGTACAAAGAAGACATAAAAATATATTTTTCAAATCGTGCACGGGTATGCTTGTTCTACTCTGCATTCACTTTTAAATAGATTTCCTTTGTTAAATTATTATATAAAAGTAAAGAATATATCCTATATTAAATTAATATAGGATATGTTCTTTACTTTTATTATTTTTTATCTTAACTAGAAATAAATATTATTCGTGTTTTATTGTAAGAAATTGTCATTATTTTTTTTTAAATATTTCTGAAGGGTATCAAGAATGTTAGAAAAAAATTATAAACTTATTCTTGAAATTACTTCCGAAAAGGAGTTTTGTTTGGGAAAGAATATTGTCATGAGCTAGGGGAGTGTAGTGGTATGAGTACTTACAGGTATAATTAAAGAGAATGTTACCCATTGCCACTTATTTTATTGGATATAAAATGCACACATAAAATATCCTCTAATGCTGAAGGCTTTCGTTGACACATAGTAATTGGATAGCTAGTGCTGAAGGCTTACGTTAAAGCATAGTGACTGGATAGCTAGAAATCAGGTCATTAATGCCGAACGGGCCCTTACCTTAGGGGTGATGTCACGAAGAGCTGAGGGTGCAGAGCGGCCAGCAGCAGCGCAGTGTAGTACAGGGGACGAATGAAGGAACAGGCACGCACACACTTCTGTTATCTCCTAATATAGCTTCGCGATCGCCTGGAGGGACTTTACATTATGTTATGTTCACCAATTATGATATGCCAACGCCTTAGTTTGAATGAAAAAGGAATACTTAGGCGTAGGAAAAAGCTAAGTTCAACATAATTCTGCTGGAAGAGGACGATTGCGCCACGATAAAAGCCTTCAAATCGTCAACTGAAGTGGTAAATCAAATGAATTTATATAAATTAGCACTTTCTGACTCAACTAGGCAATGTAAGAGTATAAAATGTTCAAGCAAATGAAACTAACTGTTCGCATAATCATTTTGACCAATTACCAATTTAATGCACCACTAGGCCGTATATGTGACAATATCATCACGATAAACTTCAGTGTGAGGATTGATTTTACGGCCAATTCGCCACAATTTCGACAATTTAGAATACTTTTTGCCTTTAAATTAGTCTGAAACTCTTGCGAAACTCTTTTAGATACTTTTATTTCAAGATAAAAATAAAGATAAATTATTATTTTCTTTGAACCTGGTTATATGGTTTAAATTCGCCATTTTTAGTATGCCAAGCCAGTAATAAAAACACAAAACTCTTACTTAATTCTTTAAAACAAAAGAAAACACATGTAGTTACTGACTTCAGTAGACTCAGCAAACATAACAATGACATCGTGAAATGACATAAGATAGCTGCAGCTAATTTGAAACTTTAAAATACATTGTTAATACTTTCTTCTGAATGTTAGAAACTTGCCAAGGAGTTTTTGGACATTATTATTATTATTATTATTATTATTATTATTATTATTATATCGTAAATAATTGCTGAGAGGGTGGGGTAATTAGTTATAATACTGTGTTGATGTGATATTCTTTAGCAGTTTGAACGATTGAAGTAAAATATTAATGTCACTCAGGTGAAAATAGGGCAAAAAGTGATGAGATTGCTGTGCTAACAGACCTTCGTTCGATTTTATTTACCCCTATGAGTTAGACAATGGCATGTTGCTGCAACAGCAATTACCAGAAAGATTCATTAACCACATGTTAAATGCACAGGTACTGAGAATAAATAATAAACCATTTTAATCCTATTTTAACTTATAAAATCTACCGAATGCATTCCTGTGTATAGTTATTTATAAGTTTCCTTTTGCTCTGGATATGTTTATATATTTAAGAATAGTTACTTTATTCAGTATAGATATTTTATTGAATTTTTGTTGCATTTCTCTTGCCGTAAATAAATGCACAGACCAAGGGGCTTACATTTAGGACCAGTAAAAATATAGACTTCAAAACTATATAGAAAAAACACGTAATCTGACAGAAGTTACGCCACCGAAGCACCTATGTTAAAGATAGCAGATGAATTCTCTGTAAATCATTTTCTAAGAAACTGAGACGAGCATGTTATGAATAAAATTAAACGCAATTTAAAAATAATATTTGTCATTCATAAGAAATATATATACTTTATTATAGAATTTTAATTTCAAGTACGTAGAACAACGTGGAAACCATTCCGGAACAGCGTTAAGCACTTCTTCGTCCAAGTGAAATCTGTAATCTCATAGTTTCTTCAACTCTCAAAGGTGCAGCATATGCTGGAGAATTTCCCAACTGAATCTGAAAGGCTAATCCTTGCAAGGTGGGGTGTGGGAATTATTATAAGGAAGAATGCCTCCTGCAGTGAAAATTCACACAGTTTTGACTTCATTGTGCTCAGTTTTATTAACCTAGTCTTGATACCGTTTAGTTTTAAAAGCTGAACTGCATTTTCACGAATATAGCTAGTATTTTGATTTATTGACGCAGTTGTTGATTCGTTTTGTTTCAACATACAGCTTGAGCCGTGAGCTATAGGCAACTTATTTGGCATCGCCGTATTTCAGGAAGGCTGAATTTTCAAGGGCCAGATGTTGTATATTTTCTAAGCCTGCAAAGCGTCAGAAGCACTGGTGCTGGTTCGTAGGAATGATGTACTTTTTAGAAGAAGACAAGTCGACTGTCATTGGAAAAATATATCATAACAGCATAATATGTTCTTAATAAAAGATAATTCCTTTTAAAAAAAGTTTGAAGTGAAATTAAAGCGAAATGGATAGTGAGAATTTATCATAAAATAATTAAATGGGTGATATCAACGAAAGAAATGTAATTAGGCTCCTATAACGGGCTAGAATATTTAAAGTTAATAGTATGTAATGAAGTATAGGTTATAACAGGCAAGGTCACTTTTGTAAATAAAATAATCCTATGGTGTTACACGGCGCTTGAAACTGTGTGCTTGAGTCTAATGAACTTTCTTTTGTTTCTACGTTGCTAAGTAGCGCGGAGTGCAGAGTTCATAAATAACAGCTTACCTGCAGCTCACGCCCAGAAAACAAGGTGGCGCTGTCTCGCAGACAGCCGAACAATGAAAGCAAAACTGTTTGGTTTAGTTAGGGATATTGTTGACTCGTAAATAATTTCCACGCTCTTGCTTACTTCCAGTTATACAAAGGAAGCAAGACAAAATTTAATGCGCGCTAAATGGCAGAAACAACAAGAGCAAAAATTTCTCTTCCTATTTCAATGTTTGAAGAGCTAAATATGTATACCACTGCAGTGAGTTCAATATAAGTAATGCACATCGACAAAAATAGTATTTTAGATATTTTAGCATGTGTTTCCACGATATAGAAGAAAATAAACAGAAGGGATCCATGATTAGATTTTTTAAAGGAATGTTTATAAATAAACAAATATAAATATTCAACATTCAAAAATTACAAAATGTGTGGATGCTAATTTCTGGCGTTTAAAACAGAAAAGTCATTAAAAAAAACGGGTAATTAATATGCGTTTTCACGATATCTTTTGCAACCTGTAGAAATGCTCATTTATTGCTGTATGGATGACCTTAATATATAACTCCTTACCTAATTTGATTGAGCACTAAAAGAATAAAGGAAGGTTAAAACATCCAAATCTGGAATCAGTAAGTGAGAGTTTTTTGAGTAGTGTTTAACGCCCGTTTTTACTACTGAGGCACCACAGGCGGTGAACACAGATGATACATGAGATGAAATGATATATTGGGAAAGGATATTTTTTAAGACTAAGTTTAGGGTGCCTCCCCGGCATTTGCCATTTATGAGGACTGAAGAAAACCTGAAAAAAACAGGTCCTGGGGGGATTCGAACCCCAGACCTCCCGCTCACGAGGCCACCCGTGGCAGACAGAGAGAGTGCGATATTGTGTGAGAGAAACAGATATGTAGAGAGAGAGAGATAGCAAGGTGTTAAAACTTTAATGGAGAAACCGAAATGATTGATGAGAAATTATTCGATTGTAAATTAAATATATTGAATTGAATTTATTTTCTTTTAATATTACAACAAACTTGTACAGTACAATCACTCAATCATACAAGAAAATAGAACCATAGCCATTCTAGTAAATCTTCCCAAGTTGCTGTGTAGCCAAGTGACCGAATAGTTTCAAACTTGTGGTTACTCAAACTATCAGGCAACTTACTTCTAAAAATTAACTTAATCAAAAACCAATTTAAATTATGTTTCTGCCCGATTTGCTTCATTTCTTACTTATTTTCTTCAACCATTTTATTTTAACCTTATTTAAGTAATTCCCAAACTCCAAGATTTTCTGCCTTGTTTTCATATTCACCAATTTGTTTCCCCTTATTTCAATTGGTAGGTTAGCTCACTTTTTAATCATATGTCTTGCTCTCATTTCATTGGCTTCTTTACATTCCAAAATTGCATGCCACACATCGGATATCCATCTATGTTTAAACCTCCTCTTGTTCCTTTCAGATTCATACCTCTGTCCGGGTTCATGCAATTCCCTCCTTCATCCACCTGTCACCGTCATCCACATAATTCTCTCTGCCCCGTGTTTCCTTTAGCCCCCTATAGACCCTCAGTGACTTTTTACTACTAAAACTACTTAATATCTCCTGTCTTTCCATACCGTCAATTCTTTGTTTAATTTCTCTCCAAAAACCTCTTTCTTTACTTTCTCTATCATGCCACACCATACCCAAGCCTACTTTTCCAATAATCTCATTGATTCTACAACCCAAGTATTTCCTGCCCTCATCTTCTCTTGTGCCACTAGACAGTGTTTCAAAATACAGTTCTATGCTAAATTCTTAATCCTAAACCAATATTTCAAAACTCTTGTCGTTATTTTTCCTTCACTCCCTGCTCTACCTAATTCAGCATGTGCAACCCCATTTGGTGAGTTTTTTGGTAGGCCCATAATTTGTTTGCAGAAATTCCTGTGAATCAAATCTACATTTAGCCATCCCTCATTTCTACCCCAAACATCATTTTGGCCTCAACCACTACCGTATATATTTCCTCCAACCACTTCAGGTGCATTTCTGGTGCTTTATGCCTACAGGCAGTAATAGCTTTCAAAACTAGCCTACCCTTTGCTAGAGCCTTTCTTTTTTTGTTCCCTCCACCCTCCATTTTTGCTAAGCCTGATACTCAAATAGTCAAACTTGTTACTACCTCAATTTCTACCCCTTCGCATTATTGCGTAACCTATTTCCATTCTTAAATACGACGATTTTTTATTTTCGTGTTATTCTTAGTCCCCATTTCTTATAGAATTTAGAGATTGCTTCGATTGATTTCGCTAGAACAATAAATGGAAAGTTAAATATTTAAACACGTTAAATAAATAACGTTTTTGCTCATTATTTATACAGTTTAGATGATAGTTTGTTATGGCCGAAGCTTATAGTACCAAATAACGACTGGTGAATGAGCTTATTATGTTTATTTTAATTTATGCAATATTAAGTACATGAACTTGAACGTCAAACATCCGATAAATTTTGCTCAGAGACCTCTTATTTCAGACACGTGTAGTAAATCATGTGCACGGGACTAACGGCTTTACTTCCTTTCCAAAAGGAGCCATACTTAGTATTTTTACGCTCTTAAAAATCCATCAACCTTGGCTGGATTTGAACTCCGAATTTGGGTCTACGAGTCTATGGTTATCGCTAGACCAATAAAATATCTAAAAAGAAAACCTTTCAAGTGATTGAAGAAAATTAATGAATATTTATTATTAATTTCTCCCTAACTTTTACTCTCTTTAACTGCGTATCTTTTTTGTTCCATTTCTATATTTCTATAATCAAAATAGATTAAAGGGCATTCGAAAAGTAATGAAAACAGTGTTGTAAATCAGTTTTGCTACCGTTGACTATAGCAATCTAGCAATTGTTTCCAAATCTGCAATATTGAAAGTCTCGAGGTAACCATATTTTGTATATCCTGCATTGACTGTTTCTGATTAGTAGTTAATATCACCCTAAAGTTGTTCAGTAGGTATGAAAAAAGGAAAAAATTCAACTTAGTGCTTTGGTGCATCTTGTGGGAGAGAAATCCTACTATACTGAACTATTGCAAGATGGGTGAAAGCATTTCGGCACTGTAAAAACAGACAGTGCAACAGACGATTTCTATATTGAAACTATAGGGGACTTTATTGAGAAAAAGACAGGCTCTGGATATGTATGAAAATATCTACGTAACATGATATTGCAGCATCTCTGTTCATAACATTTTAACAAAGAAGCTGAAAATACAGAAAGTTTGTGCCCGCTGAGTTCCCCACAGGGTAAACGGAAATTGGGAAGTGACACAAATGGTGGCAGCAGGACTACATCTAGAGCGATGTGAACACAAAACCTGTGTGATTATGAATTGTTTTCGAAGATCAAAGAACTTCTGTGAGGGATTCGCTTTCAATCAAGAATTGACATACAAAGAGCTTTAGGTCGATCAGTGAGAAAGATATGGTCTGTCTTTCTAGGATTTGGCAACACAGTGTTAACATGGCCGGGGACTATATTTAAAACGTGTAATAAATTTAATATGAAACTATGTTGCCATTAGTTTTTGAAAGCCCTAGTATTTAAACTTTTTGTTAAGTTTATTTGTTTGTGCAAAATGCTAAAGAAGCGTTTATAAGTATGTGTTCCCGAGAGAAAATGAAATCGTTAGCTAACTTAATTTACGTTTCCCTGGGGGATATTTAATACAAATTATCCTCAATAGATTGTCCATTCAAAGCATCGAAGCTGTGTGGTATTATGATTAGACTGCAACATTCGTAAGGTTTAAAAAGCCTTCTGAATATCAGCATATCTTATCCTTAAGTAAACCACACCAATAAATAAATAAAAAGTAGCAAGTTTCACTTAAATTAACGATTACCCAAAATATTTCGGAAGGAAGAATAAAATTAAATAATTCCATAGCCCCATGTGGGCCTTCAGTTTGCCGCGGCGACCATCTTCTTGTCTTCTACCTTCATCACGTGATATTGCAGGGGGTATGTAATCAGCACACCGCATCCCGCCGGTTGCTATATCGCGGCTTAGTAGATCGAAGATCGCCACCTTTCCATCAGGCAGCTTCCCAATTGTCTTCACGAGGCTGGGTGACCCCGTTCTAGGCCTTCCGGGACCGGGGAATCGAACCCAGCCTCCCGGCCAGCAATCAGCAACGCTAACCACTAGACCAAGGAGATGGCCAATATAAAACAGATTATATACAATATTCGGAGTGACTGTACTGCTTTCCAAATTGAATTCCTCGTAAGACAAGTTGGTATCAACTTTTACAGGGAATATTGATAAATCTTGCATCTTAATATTTTCTGTGTTGGTAACATGCTTATGTTATAATGCAGTGGCCAGTAATAAAGAAAGCTTATAACTATAACCCAGATGTTTTGAAGTAATCGGTTAAAATATTCTTTCCCAATTTATCATTTCATCTCCTGTATCATCGGTGTCCACCACCTGTGGTGCTCCAGTAGTAAAAACGGGCGTTAAATAAATATTTTTAAATTCTAGACAAACAACAGCTGTAAGGTACCTGAAAGGTAATTTTCACTATAATACTAGGTTTCTGACAAATGTTAAATGTGGAACTTGCCTGAAATCCATAAAACATATTGTTTTATAAACGCAGGTATTTAACCCTCTCTTCGTTGTCTGATGTTTTTAATTAATACATTTCCATTCTTCGCACTTTACATCATTTAGTGTAGTTAAAATTAAAAACTTTATTAGAAAATAAACTTTCTGCAATATTATTCGATATAATATTAAAAATTCTCAAACAATGGCTAATTTGAATATACATACTTTAAAATTGTGAGATATTTTTCAACCTAATTTTCTTCTACAATAATTCCAGAGCAGTTTTTATTCTTAATTCGAATTCTAATTGCTTGTTTGAATGCATATATTTGTGAGAGTAAAAAGATAAAGATAACCAACCTATTATGTCCCTTAAGAGCAGCAAGGTCTCCTGACAAGTAGGGAAAACTTGCTTTTCCCTCATATAGTGAGCTATTCCACGTTAGTTGTTCGTATGCTGTTTAAGGCTTTCTGACTGATTTGTTCTTTGGTTACTCCATTTCTCAATGCACTTGTTGCTTCTTGAGAGATTCCCTGGGCCTAAGAAAACAATAGAACCTTGAACTGCAGCGTCTTCACATCGCATAAACTACCATCAGAGGTATTACATATTTTTCTCTTCCTCTTGCTACTCTTGATCGATCTGGACCTGCATGTTCCTTGAAGAGATTGTCCATCTTCTTCTGGGTGTGCCTTCTGTCCTTTTTCCTATCCGGGGGTCCCACATGGAGATCTTGTAGGTCCATTCACTCTTGCGACGTGACTGCCCCATTGCCATTTGTTTCTGGTAGCTATTTGTGCGATCTCTGTTGTCTGAAATAACTGATTTATTAATACTATAGATATTTTGTCCTTCAAAATTATTCTCAGGATCTTGCGTTGCATTTTTCTTTGGCATATTTGAATTTTGTTCATTTGTTTTTCTGTTATTGACCATGTCTGGCACCCATAGAGTAATACAGGTTTCGAGCATCTGGAATCTGATTTTCTTAGTTGTTGATTGGTCTAACAATATAAACTTAAGGGCCCAAAATGCTGTTCAGGTTAATGAGATCCTTCCTTGTACTTTTTTTTCCATTTTATCATAGAAGGAAATCTGTTGTCCTAGGTATGTATTTTCGCTCACATGTTTGAGGACTGTTTCATCTGTGAGAGTACCTCTTATTATATATTTATTTTTTGTTTTCATGTTCTGTATTACCTATCTTGGGATAAATTACTTATATTTACTGTTTTATTTTTATCGAATTCATAGATATAAAGCATGATGAAAGTCAGAATTTTAAAATTGTGCAGGCTTATTCCTATTCAGATAAATTTAGATGTTACATTACTTTCAAACAAATAGCCAGTATTGAACTGGCATTTTCTTTTCTTTAGGTCTGATGTTTTATGTTCTGTATTTTATTTGCCTTTAAATTATTCTGAGATACTAGTTGTTAGAAAAGTTCAATTTGCCAAGAAAATATTTAAATTATCCAGACAATTTCTACTTGTTTCCGGTGAATTAATTGACAAGGCTCAGAGATTAAGTTTCGTGCAGTTTGTATTATGAACTTAATGTTGGATGAAAAGCAGGTGATTTTGATAAAATTAAGTATATACTGTGTATCATAAGTTACGTTTCTCATAAGTTATTCATCATAACCTCACTTATTGATTCAAGAACATCTTAATAATTTTAATTTGTTTTTAAACTTGCATACACAACAAACTGAACTTTTAAGTTTCAGACTCAATACGGCCGCCATAGTGATTTCTTAAACTACTTTATTTAGTTTGCTGACTGTAATTCCGAATTCCAGTTAATATCTGTAGCGCATGTTTCTGTTACAAGAGAGAAATATGAAGTATTAAATTGCTTTTAGAACAAAAACCCAGTTTAAGAATTAATGTAATATCTTAGTAGAATTGAAGGTTTGTTGTTTGGTTGCAAATTGATACACTAAATTCCTTGTTTCTTCTATAAATGGTACTGCAGGGAGGGGACTTTTACTACGTTAGTAAACAATGGTGAAGTTAGTAAATGTGAATCTCTTTTAAACATGTCAAATATCCCTGTAATGACTCTTGAAAGAGTATATCTATCTTTAATGCATAAAAACTGTAAGTGATGAAAACTTTTTGCAAAAGCAATGTTAAAAACTCTGTTTTATTTGTGTCCTTGAAATCTAAATTTCCCAAAGTAAGTGATGCAAAATTGAAGGAAGAAATTTTTATATAACCACAAATAATAATGAAGGATTGACATTTTGAGAAAGTATCATATCCACTGGAAAAAGCAACCTGATTATCATTAAAATAATATATGTTGTGATTTTTTTTGGAAAGCAGAAAATTATGTGATATAGTCAACGATTTGTGAACGGGATGTACATGTATTTCAAACTTTTGTACTCTCACTTAGACTAACTCTTGAATCCTTCAGCGATAAACATTTTCGTTAACAAATGTCCACTATAGAAGAAGTGCCAAGGAAGGAGTTCAAATATACTGACCTTGTTTGTCAATTACAAGTACTAATTTTATAGCATGTTTGTGTCACAAAAAGTAAATCCTGAAAATATATTCCATTTAATGCAATTCTTGTAAATTAATTTATACCTGTGATTATAATTATCATTAATTTTATTTTGGAAACTTATAAAAATAAAAAAGTAAATTAATAGATTGTGCATAGCTAAATATACATGCTAAAACTTACAAAATATAAGGGGAATTATATTTACTTTTTTTAATATAAAACATAAAATACAATAATTATTTCTAAATTGCCTACAGTGATTTCAAGGACTGTGGCTCAGTCCTGAATGATGCTAAAACATAATTTTCTTTTTAAAATTGTACTGTAGCTTCCTTCATATGTGCAATCTCTTCATCTTGAGAATTCATCATACTCCCTTGATTATTATCACAACTCGCTGTATAGCTTGCGTTATGATTTTCAGCAAAACAGTTAAAATTGAAGTATGAACGCTTTGTACCACATACACATATATGTGCGTGTGTGTGTGTGTGTGTGTGTGTGTGTGTGTGTGTGTGTGTGTGTGTAATGAGAGAGGGAAAGGGGCAGGCGGAGAAAAGGGTAAACAACATCAGTCCAAGTGAATATTAATACTCGATATCAGATCTGATACAGCTAATCAAAACTGTCATTCACGAAGCTGATATAATAAACATCCCATAGAATCGCAAACGAATCCTATTTGTGTGTGTTATTGTGTCAGAGATTTCGCACGTAGCTGGTTCGTTCGCATACATATTCATTACAAAAGCTACTCCATACTTTTAAATTGTGATCTAATGAACTGTTTCTTCTCCAGTTTGCATACATGTATCCAGGAAGCAGATCTAAATTCTATTTTGCGTATGAGGTTGCAATAGTCGCACTGCAAATGTACATCATATAAATATTCAAATATTTTCAACGTTTTAAAATATTTTAACTTACAACTATAAACAATTTATTTAATTTACACTATATTCATAAATAAATTATAAACAATATTATCAATTCTTAAATAAAGAGAACCACAATCGTATAACCAGATGAAATCTTCAAACTAGTTTTTGTAGAAAAACTTGTCTCAACTAAGGAGATTTATTCAGTATAACGGTTATGCTGAGAGAATTCGTGGATAATTAGGGGGAAAAAAAAAGACTTAAGAGAACAAAAAGTAGAGAGAAAAAAGTTAAACCATCAACTTGAGATCGTCGGTGATCTAAATTTGAGTGGAGATATATGAGAATCTTAAAACCTGTTTCAAACGTACACGGTGCTTGATTTCGGCATTGTCATAAACTTATCATTCCGATTATACATTTATTACTTTCTTTACTGCTGAAGCGTTCTTGTCTTCCAGAAAGCATTAGAAACCGAAAGAATGGAGTTTCGTTCGATTTTGCAGTCTACTGAAGATGTTTTATACCCAATGAATGAATGGTGTTTAACGCCCGTTTTTGCTACAGAGGCACCACAGGCAATGGACACTGATGATACATGAGATGAAATGATATATTTGTAAAGGATTTGTTTTTTTTTTTTAAGGAAGGAATCGTTCTAGGCCTAAGTTTCGGGTACCTGCCCAGCATTTGCCATTTATGAGGACTGAGGAAAACCTGGAAAAAAACCTCAGTCAGATAGGACGGTCCTGGCGGGACTCAGACCCCAGACCTCCCGCTCACGAGTCCGCGCCTTAATGACCTCGGCCACCCTTGGCGGTATTTTATACGGGTGCCAAAAAATGTATACACCTTTTCACAGTAGATACCTATTAAACATATTTCAAAGTTGGACCGAAAAACAACTGTAATGGAGCCAAGATTGTCGTTTGAACAGCGGAAAGCAATTATGAACTGGCATTGCAAAACGCAGAATGTTGTTGAAGTTCAAAGGCAGTGGAGACGTGTGTGCAGAACAGAACCGCCAACGTAAGTAACAACTGCACGCATTCGACACAAATTTGAGACTCGTGGTACCGTATGCGATGTTCACAAGGGCAGATCTGGGAGACCTCGCACAGCAACAAGCCCATGCACTGGATCCAAGGCGCTATCCAAGGCACTGGACAGGACGAAGAGATCCGATTGAGTTTCCACCGCGTTCTCCGGAACTAACTCCGTTGGACTTCTAATGGGGAACTCTTAAGGATGTTGTATACCGTAGAAAACCAGCTACATTGGCAGCACTTGAGGAAGAAATTGAAATGGCATGTGCTGCAGTCGCTGAGGACACTTTCGCAAACGTTGCTCAATCAGCAGTTGAACATACTCAGAAGTGTATCGACGCCGGTGGTGGGCATTTTGAGCAACTGTTGTAACTTTAAAAGTCTAAGATGATTAGTGCTCATCCTTTTCTGTTTATATGAAGTCAGTTTTGTTTGTGTTAACACAGTTTTTTTTTCTTTGCTTGAAGCGTGTATTCATCTTTGGCACCCTTTGTATATATCTGTGGCTGGTCCATCCAGATTCGATACACAAATACACTTAATGTGAGAAGTAGTAAAACCGTGCTCAGATCACGCGATACCTCAATGGTTCTCTCTGAGGCAGACAACAGTTGTGTGCCATTCCGTTATTATATTTAGGAATATTTTAATATTGCATATAATGTACATAATAAAGTTTATGCTAAATATACTGAAAGTAAATATATGTAACCAAAGTACAAAGAACAAAACTTGAACCTTGAATTTCTTTTACCATGGAATAAATAAATGCGGAAGAATAAGTTATATAATCAAGAGACAAAATAGTTATGAAGTTTGTATCGGATATATATATTAGAATATAAACCACCTCGTTGGTCCAGTTGTAGCATTTGCGACTACTAATCCATGTCTCGACAAGCTGTCTGAGTAAAGTTTTTTATAAGCGTTTCCTTACTCTGAGAAGGTGAATGCCAGAGGCTACAAAGACTCTGAGTTTATTTGCTCCATTATTAATTCACTTCATTCATCCCCAGAGATTACGTATAGTCTATACGTTTAAGGACTCCCCTAATGAACCATAACTAAATCGCCTTCGCCATTATCTCCAATGCGATGCGTAGCGACGCTCTAAGTACGTCCCTGCCTCAGAAGTCCACTACAATATAATCAGCCAGGGGGAAAGTCCAATTACTTCATGAGAATAATGTCGTTCCTTGTGGTGTAGTGGTTACCATATTTGCCTTCTAAACCCAAGATCGCGGGTTCAAACCCGGCCAGGATCGATGGAATTTTTCGGGCGTAAAACTCCTAAGTATAACTTCCTTCGGAAGGGGAATAAAGCCATGGGTCCCGTGTCGTACATTTACGGCACGATAAAGAACTTAAGCCTGAAAGAAGAGGCCTCTGAACAAAATTTGAATGGGACGCTGATGACCTGAGATGTTAAAGAGCATCCGTAAATAAATAGAATCAACAACAAATCATGAGAATAATGGACTAGCTTGGACAAAAGAGTTGTCTAACGGTTTTATAGTTTTCGTCAATTTACATAACGATAAATCTGTTTAAATATTTCACACAATTTTTTTTTGAGTAGTGTTTAACGCCCGTTTTCACTACTGAGGCACCACAGGCGGTGGACACTGGTGATACATGAGATGAAATGATAAATTGGGAAAGGATATTTTTTTTTTTTTTTTTTAAGGAAGGAAGCGTTCCAGGCCTAAGTTTAGGTACCTCCCCGGCATTTGCCAGTTATGAAGACTGAGGAAAACCTGGAAAAAACCCCAGTCAGGGAGGACGGTCCTGGCGGGATTCGAACCGCAGACCTCCCGCTCACGAGTCCGTGCCTTAACGACCTCGGCCACCCGTGGCGGTCTTTCACACAATGAAATGCGACATGAAGTGTTGTGAAATACGTGAATTTTTTACCAAAGAGAAATCGTTGATGACGTCAGCTAATTTAAAATAAAAGCTGTTCATTAAGAGGAATATAGTTTTCAAGAGATAAAATATAGCCATGCTTATGTTTTGAATTTTTAAACAGTAAAACTGCCTGTTTTATTGACTTAGCTCTTCGTATGATTTAAATGTGAAAAAATGCGGTTTCCATAGTGCCTGATACAATTACTCATCATCTCCATTACATTTTAAGAATCAACAGAAGGCTAGCCATTGGATTAAGGACCAGTGAATGTGGGAAAGTGTGCCAGATCATTAAGATTAGAGATCTGGAGAATGAAAGGTAACATGCGAAGTAGTAATTAAACATTCAACAAGACGAAGATACTAAATGGCGTGCCAGCAATAAAAAATGTTCTCTGAAAACAGCTTTTGACACATGGGCCTCTCATTCACTAATGAAGAAAAGGTTGACCGTTTATGTTGATGATCCTGAAGCAAAATTTTGGATAAAAGAGGTATGTCATCATCTTATTGGCCTAATGCGTGGCGGTTAACAACTCAGCGATAAGAAGCATCCCTGACTGAAACTCCAACAATATAAGCTGCAGCGAGAAGCAAACATCTTTGCCAAGTGTGTTAGGTAATTGCCATAAAGAAGAAATGCATCGAAATAACCGCATGCATATTACGATCTGTAAAATAGGAGTTACAAGCTTCAGAGGTAGACCTAGAAATAAAGTCACTAAACAAGTCATGTATTCCGCTATTTCAGCGAGAAATACAGCACCAATCCGGAGAGCTAATCCGTGAGAATATTACATGGTGGCCGAGAAGGTGCAGGGTCCTCATTCCGTTAAGCAACTGGAAATGGGTTTTTTCTAATGGAAAGTTACTGCGTTAACGGTCTGGCTACCTGCCAAGGGAAATCATAAGGCGCAGTCGAAACTCATAGCACAGAATGTTTGTTTCTTTCGTTATTTATTAATAGTAATTATTATTATTATTATTATTATTATTATTATTACACTTATCAATATTGTAGATGATCGAGGTGCTTGTCTTCCGCTGTGAGACATGCCTGAATTCTTTTGAAAATATTTTGAGACACTCGCTGCAATTCATTCTCCCGAATATTGAAAACTGTCTCCCGGATATTTTGTTTAAGCACCTCCATGGATTTTACTTCAGCTACAGTAGTACTTTTGTTTAGATGAAGATGGAGCAGCTGAGTTGACTTATACGCACCCGACAGATACACTAATTTGATGGGCTAATTGTGTAAAAAACAACAACAACAACAACAACAACAACTTTAGAGTAGTTTCTGATCGATACCCTATTTCATCAAGCTTCTGGCTGTTTTTCGCGTTGCAGAAATTTAGCCCGAAATTCTGTTTTGCAGTACTTGTACAATTGCCTCTATTAGCAAACTCCAGTCTTACCGGGTATCGCGCATCCACTGCTCTTCCACTAGTGTATATAAACTCCGATCGCATAGAGGAACGAGGGCACGGTATAACTAACTACACTTGGAATATATTGAAAAACTTGGGCAAACTTTATAGAGCTTTAGAAGACATTGTTGCCAATGTTCTTAAGGATTATTTATGTGTTTTACATAAATATTATCTTTCTAATTCTTAAATATTGTTATTTTGATAGTACTGAACTAATGTTATACTTTTATAATATTTTTTTCTCTGTTTAAAAAACAATTTTTGCAGCGTTATTCCAAATTATCAGTATACACT
The DNA here is from genome assembly GCA_030762175.1 of Metallyticus violacea. NCBI lineage: Eukaryota > Metazoa > Arthropoda > Insecta > Mantodea > Metallyticidae > Metallyticus > Metallyticus violacea. Next base: position 96,968,668 of record CM060842.1, on the reverse strand, counting down.
CTATTAGAATTCAGAATCCTCTATATCACCTACATTTTTGGCTGTTTATTCTTCTTATCCTGAAAGAAATTTTGTTTATATGACAATGCTAATTTTGCTTAATTTTCAAAGATTGCTGTACTATCTTTGCTCCCTCATAATCTCAATAATGTGCAATTACATCATTTTATTCTTAAATTTCTCAACATGAAGTAGGGACTGCTTATACGGAGGTCTTGGGCTCTATTTCCGGTCAGATTGAGCTGTTTGAGCAAGGGTTTTTTTTTACCCCCTTATCTTGGAAAGGTGAATGACAGATAGTTTTAAGGTGCCAAGAAATCCGATCTCATTTACACTATTATTAATTCATTTCAATTAATCATAATTACAGGCTTGCGTCGCCAAAAGACCAATGCAGTCAAAGTGACAATATATCATACTTAAAAAAAGTGCATTGTGCCTGGGCAGATTCCCATTGGCATTGCCTCGTCATTAACATAGATTTAATTATTGAACTATATATTTTAGTGTAAATTAATTAAACTTGAATATTAGGAGCTAAGGCCTTGAAAATCAAAGAACAAAATGATTTAATCTATACTAATTAAATTATTATTACACAAAATAAACAATTAAATTTATCAAAAAAGAAGAACAATAAACGATAATATACTTTTTCCCTTTTATATAATCTTCAAATAATAAATTTGTTGATTTTTTTACTCCATATGATTTGTTTATCTTTATTTATAAAGATAATATCTATTATAGTAAGAAAATTGGTCTGGTGCACTTTTACATATAGCCATCCTTAACCACTGGTAACTGCAATAATTGGCACTAAATATTGTTAGTTCTGGATCTAATCTATCTAAATAGATGAGCCTAAGAATGTCTGTGAGCAATTTTTAGATTTCATTTCGATCTCTTATATATTTGTTTAGTTAGTAAGATAATTTAAACCTTCAATTAAATTAAATTAAATTATTTGAATTACAAATAGACAAGAATGCTATGCCTGTCAAGGATGTTGGCCACACACTGTACACCTTTCAGTTGTCTACTCTTCAAACGCACTTCCTTTTTCAAGAAGAAAATTTTGACGCGATGGACATAACAGAAAGCTGTTAGTAATCATTTTGTTAGATAAAACTTCTAACTTCTTTGAAATAATTTGCAAAAATATCATTTAAGAATGTGTGACAGTAAAACGAGACTATATTAAAAGCGAAGTGGTGATATTATTTTAACACTCCATGTCGTAAACTTGGCCCACATTCATTCATTTATTTATTTATATGTCAGAAACCGCGACCAGAAGATCCATTGTGCCAGATGAATAACTTGGTCAAATTAATTCAGATGACACCTTTCCATGTTGTTCAAAATAAACGAAACCCTGAAAAACCTCCGTTAGGAAACTAACCAAACTTGGAATCGAACATAATCCCGTCGTGTGAGGAGCACAAACGCTACCACAAGACTACTGCGATGGTCTTGCGGGGTTACTTATACATGCAATCTTATTGAAGACCCTTGATCCATTTGCATAAGATCTTGGGATGAGGGAGGGTGTCTAGCTTCGCTGCTTCCAGGAAAGGTTCTGCCAGCGGATGAAATTCACAGAGTAGACAAGAGATTATTCTAGACCATGCTTAACTGAATCCCTTAACTTTGCAACTCAAAGCTTCACAGCTTACAACTGATGATGACCTACCATCATTCAATTACGTTAAATAAACTTATTTCCTAGATACTTTTATTATGTCAATTAAACATTATGAAAAAAATCCCTTCTCATCAATATGAACTCTTCCATTATTGATGCCCGTTTCTTTTTGGAAATGTTGTAATATTAGGAATTACGAACTGATTTGAGTTCAATTAATTAACTTTATTATTCGATAGCATTTGATAGCTAGTAAATAGTACATTTGTGTACTTTTCTCGTTATATTTAAGTGTTTTATTTATTTCTGCTTCTAATTCTTGTTATTTTAGTTACATAGTTCCGGGAGTTAATTCATTTTTAAGTTTTATTATACATATAAATGTATAAATTCAAAAGAGCGAAATGGAATTATCAAACGAACCCTTTTCTTCTCGAGGACACTTTATGAGTTTATTAATTTCGTTTTTCCTAAAGGATTCGACCAAAGGCATTTAATTACATTCTCCTTCTGAACGCATCAAAAGGAAATTAATCTTTTCATTCTAGAAAATGGAAAAAAAAAAAAAGAAAAAAAAAAGAGGAAGCAATCTCTAAAGTTTTGGTGAAATTAAATATCTTATTACAAATTCCTTTAAAGAGCTTCTCCTTTTTACACCTTTATTTTGCTAATTCCTGAAAGGTTGAACATATGGAAAGTATCCCAGGTGATTTTTTACTATTAATTTTTGAACAAATGTTATTTAAATATTTTATTGTTCCTTGCGTTTCCTACTTTTAACAAATATTCGTTCTTAATAATGAAATTTTCATGTTGAAGGAAAATAATTAACTCTTAACTCTATGAGTGAATACATTACTTAAATTTTTTACAATGAAAAGACGAAGCCATGTTCCACATATCCCTTCATTTTTGTTATGTTAATACAGTTTTTTCTTTGCTTGAAGTGTGTATACATTTTAGCACTCTCTGTATATCACTTTAATACTGAACTTACATTTTCATTATTTATTTATACGTTTTATTTTTAATATAACTATGCCTACAGTAATCAAAAGCGTTTTATGGTAAAAGATTGCTGAAGACAGGATTTTGGAGTTAGTAAATAATATAGAGTAACAAAATTCAAGGAAAATAATGTATCATGTCTTAAAAATATAAGGTAAAAGTATAGTTATACAAAAAAGTGACTGCGCTTTCAATCATAAACAAAGCCTCTTTTAATCAATACATATTGTAGCTGCAGTCTAGACGTAATCCTGAGCGCAAGAGGAACAAAAGAAGAATGCTGAATGCAAGAGCGTCTGCAGAATGTTTCTATTGAAGAGACAAAGTATTTTTTTTTTGTATAACAGAACTACAAACAGTTTTTATTAGTCAAAATCGTTAGTAAAATCTACATTATGAATATCATTTGCTTGAATTTACCATTACCATATATTTTTTTATATTTTATTTATTGTCCCTTTGACTCCATTGGTCTTTTCCGACGTCTGTAGATTGTGAACTGAATACTATTGATGTACTTCTGTTGGGATGAATGAAATTAAATTAATTAATGATGGCGCAAATAAGCTCGGAGTCCTTAGTACCTTAAAGTATCTAGCATTCACCTTCTCAGGGAAGAAAAAACTCAGAAAAAACTTTGCCCAGACAGTTTCGAACCCCGGACATTCAGATTAGTAGTCGCAAACGCTACCAATAGACTATGGGAGTGATGAATTACATTATTAAAATGTTTTCGTTACTAAAATATTGTCATCAACTGAATATTATTTTACGATAATATTAAGGAAATAATTTATGTATTACTGAATAAAGAATCAATCATTCATCTTCAATGCAGAATACAAACTTACATAATAATTAATATTAACTAACAAATAAATTAGTATAATTTGATATTATTAACTGTTGCGAAATATATGTCAACACCCAAACTTATGAAACATCTGATTTTTACTGTGCATTTAATTAATGAATCCATTTTGTTACTTTTAATGAATATAAGTTTTTCTCAGTATTGTTCACATTTTTTGACTTGGTCTAAAAAGTCCGGCTAACAACAATAATAAAATACAAACTAATCTCCATGGAATCAATGATGTCATATGTAATAAAACAAGGCACTAACTTCAGAGTTATTCATTAGAAGATCGGCATTAATATTTATTTTATAGTACCCTTTTATAATTCCGGTATACAAAAAATTGTGAATGTCGTTAGGATGCACTATTATTGTATTTAAATCACTTATAATATTGTTAATCGTATTGTATGGATTACTAATTATTCTACTATAGTAGTGAAAATTACCAAAATATTTTTCATTTGATCCTTGAACATATGTTATGAGAGGGGCAACTGTCTATCACATAAGTAATAAGGCTCTAAACAAAACATATATCAACAAATGGAAAAAAATCCAAATTAAAAAACCTAACACAAAATTCTTATTATTTCCTTTGAATATAGCAGGTTTAATTTACAGTTTCAAATGGAATATTTTATATCAAATAGACATCTGTGTCGTCAACATTTAATTAGCGAATAGGTAGCCTCAGGTGCATTATACAAGACCAAAAACTACAAACGGTTTGAGCACAAGTTTTACTTCATTTACCAATAAATGTAACGTAATAGTCCTAATATTGGTAACTGGCATGACTTATCACCTGCGCATCCATGTTTAATTATCGCCCCAGTTGGCGCATACTCTTACTGATAGATCCTTTGGTCTAACACTTAACGGAATGAATAACAGAAACAAACGAAGCATTCGAATGAAATCTGTCTGCCACAAACTGCAAGTTCATTGCGAGCAAAACCTCATTGCCTAGTTGAACTAACTAATCAGCTGCTGATCACCACATTGTTAGTAAATGTACACATGATTCTAACATATCTGAAAATGTTTCCATATGAAATTTTGGAGAGGGAAGCCCTAAAATTAAAGTTGAAAGCGGAGAAAAACTTAAATCAAAACAGTAATCCAGCTGTAGCCGTAATTAAAGGCCACATTTGATTACACTAATACGGTTATAATCAATGCTAATAATTAATATAAATATGATCTGATACATATGGTTTGTATTAAAGGCATTGTAGTCATTAGATAGCACTTGTGCTTAACTCTTTAATAAAGGGTCATTGTGTATTTGTGTAAATGTGCAAAAGGGACTGCTCGTTAACCTTGGGAATATTAAAAGGTTTGACCTGGGGGAAAGGGTCGCTTCGGTCCTGAGAAAAAAGTAATCCTCTTTTCAAAGGGTTTAAAGTAAACCAGCAGAACGTGCCTTCTTAACAAAAGCATGTTCTTTCAATGGGTAAGGGTAACGGTACTAATGACTATAAGGACAGAATTCTTCCGAGAGATGAACAAATGTCAATCTCAGATGACAGCTCAAGTTTATAGCCCCTCATGACAATAACATTCAGACACGTCGACAGATTTCTGACTTTAGTTTGCAAAACAAATAGACGTTTCTTATTTGTGGCCAAGACGTGGTCTATCGCGATTTCATTGTGAGTAAATCTGAAAGGACAGAAAAGTGAAGGGTATGTCAGATTATAAAAGTTTCCGATTATTTATGGCAGGAATGTTCTTTTACTATAACGTGAGGAGTATTTTCAGGAAATTGGTCCAATGCAACCAATAGGAATCTTTCAAAATTGAACGAATCGGGGTGAACCTGTATAATTATCGATATTAAGGAAGGACCAATAGGGCATAGAAACCTAACAGAGCTCGATACATTTCGCGTATTTAATTTTCACTGTGGGAGGTTCCTAATAATACAATAAACTTTACATCTAATATAATGTGAGACACAGATCAGTCAGACACACAGATCATTGAGAGACAGAGCAATAAGAGACACAAAGCAGTAAGAGGCAGGGCAGTGAGTTTGAGATCAACGAGCGGTTAACAGTCCGGGTTCGAGGCTAGGAGTTAAAGGTTGGAGTCGGATTAAGGAATAGCAAGAGTTAATTGAGATAAGCGGGCGTAAGAATAGACAATCAAAATCAAAGTGCGCGAACTCTGCAGGAAAAGAACAATAGTCAGTTAGAGCAGTCGGAGATCGTACACCGATAAGTATTATATAAGGGACAACTGAAATCTTCGACACATTTCCAAGCTTGCACGAACAGTCCATTATCCTGATAATAAGTGTGAATAAATGGTGTCAACTAAGAACTCAAGTGTTTCCGTGTAGCCTGATAGATTTCCTTCCCTTCCCTCTTGACTCAAACGAGTCACAAAATTCCAGAAATTCCCTGAGGTAAACATTCCTGATTCCGGTACAAGGGGCATCCAACCCAGAAGTGAAATACATAATTAATCTACTCCTACTCATCTCGCGACGGACTACCCCATCCCCCGTACGGCCCCACAGCAAATATTCCTTTGTCAATTAAGAAGGAACGTTATATATTCTTAAAATTACTTTAAAATTGCGTTGTGAACTTTAACAACCGATTGGACATAACTAATCGTATATACTCTGGATTCTTGTCTAAGTTTTATTTCCTCAATTTTAGCTGGTAAAACTTTAGGAAAACATTTGTATCGAGAATTTGCATACTTCATCTTTTGGTATAGATTTTTGGTAGCTGTTTTGCACTTCTACACTTATATAGATGATGCAAAGAAATCATTAAAATATAATATATGAAGCACAAAAGTTATTAAAGTTTCCTGAATCTGCTGTAATTTTAAGCACAAAATGTAAAAGCAAATAAATATATAAACGTTTTTAAAAATTAATAACGCATTGCATAATAGCAATTCAAATTACTCAAACTGATAAGATACACAAAATCCGGAAAAAACACATAAAAGCAGTACAAAAAGCGTCGAAAAATGAATTACTCTAGAATAGGAACAATAGGATTCTTCGTGCTTCAGGCGTTAATTCCAAAGCTATAAATAAACATAAAACCTTCATAAGCTTTGCCTAATTTAGTTCTCAAAACTCCTTACCACTTCAACGAATATCTGTATGTGTGACTTGTGCTTAGCTTGATGTGCAGCTTGTTTATGACTGCATCTCTACTAATGGCATTGGTTTATAATTGACCGGTTCTGAACACACATCATATCGCAGCGTAGCTGTAATATTGATCTGTATATCCATATTGAAGCCTCTGAGATCGTTGATTTCCAATCTGAAAATACTTAATGTCAAACCCCTTTTCACTCGTAAATTCTTTGGGCATGTTTTTTTTCAAAGACTTTTCAATGAGTTTCAAAGAAGTAAAGATGATATATTTTCTTGCAGATGACGAATTCGGCGAGAAGGCAGTGTGCGTGCTTCTGGATGGAGAGGAATCAGAGCTTACATTCATTGATCATCCTTGCTCAGAAATGTCGGTAAGTCTGCACACATTTCATATTTATGCATCTAATTTTAGTTATAGTGATACATTTTCTCCTCTCTACGGAAAAGTTTTGATTTTCAAAACATTTTTACGTAAATATTTTCATCAATGCATATTTTCCATCGTGTAACTAAGTGCACATTATAAAAATGCAGTATTAAACACATAGTGCTAAGAGCTATTTCTTTATTAAGCTTTTTGTTCTTCCTTGAAGTTGTGAGGTACCCAACGATAACGAACCTTCCTCACACAAGATATTTATGCAGGATTTCTGATGCCTGCTGCGAATATATATTTTGAGACTCTTCTGCCTCCCTGTAAGTCAATCTCAGATCGTTCTTTATGCTTTCTATAAGAGCGAAGTTTTGATCTGTGAATACTGTTGCTGGAATCCCGTTATTCTTCCTTGTCCAAACTCTGTAAATCAGTTATAGACTATTGAACATAAAGAAGTAGAGTCTGGAAAATATCTGTGTACTTTTTCTTCTTAACTCAGGTTGCATTTATAATCGTGAAAATCACGAGTAATACCGCAATTATCATCTTACTGCTGCTGCAACAGCAACAAAGGGTGCCGGGCGATAATTCAGCTGTTTTCAATGCTGCAAACATGACAGCGGATAGCCATAACTTCTTCAAATTACGGAAATTAAATAGTGAACTTCGTATCAAGAAAAAATACACTTTTAAAAATGTGCTTATTGGTATTAATAGCTTAAAGCATATTCAGCGACTATGTATTGTATTTAATACTTTAACAATGTATATTAATTGAATATAGTGGAATTAAAACATATTTTTGTTCTTTTTGAAATGTAAACATTTATGTAGGTACATATTTCCACATAGTTCAGGCATGTAGTAAAATTAAGGTTACTATTCAATTAAAAAATACAAGTTGGGCCAACTTTGTATCAGCTAAAGCTCACCTAAAGATGTATATTGTCTCCTGGAGGACAATAGGAATCTTCCGTAAGCAGTGCACTCAGTAATGGGCTAAGAAACTCTTAAGTAGGGGAGGGAGCGAGAGGAAATCAACTGTGGCGGAGCTTGTAAATGCTCTGAAAGGGGCCTCTGGACACTCGAGGAGAGGAAAGGAAAAAGAATTTAGGCGAATTCGGAAAAATGAAATTACCCGTTGGACACTTTCATTGCGTTTACAAGCAAGCAAGAATGAAGTTTACAACAAAGTTTACCTTTGTTCATTCTGCCTCACTCTTCTATTATGAATGTCTTAGCCTAACATAGTATAATACATAGTGCATTTACACACATGGAGTTATTCCCTCCAGATTGGGAGTTTTACTGAGGCCTAATAAGTTAATAACCCATTTAAGTACTTACAGAATCAGATACATTGTCTTCAAATGCAAACATCGCGGAAAGCGTAAAGACCAGAAAATTCTAGAGATTATTGCCACTGTTATTATTATTCCTTAAGGGCCTATCCTTTGCTTATTTTGACTAAGTGTAATTAACAAGCATAAGCTCAGCACTAGTAGATATAGAAAATATAACACTTAAATACTATACAGTGAATGCTAAAGCTATGCAGAGCGTTTTAAATTGAACAATGTTATAACATTGTTACTTCCCTAATTTGTTTTAATCACTAAAGCCTGTGTACTTTAAATATCGGTTCCGAGGAGTTTTTAAGAAGGATTGAAAGGATTTAAGTTGTCTCTGTTTGAAAAGGGATAATATTAGCTCGTGATAGATCAATCCTGAAGGCCTCAGCTGCATTTTTCCACTCACAACTAAAAAAAAAAAATAAAAAAAAAAAAAAAAAAACGAGCAGGAAATGCATAAAATAAATTATAGAACTGGAAGGAACGAAAAGAAGAACAAAATGGGAAAAGAAGGAAAAGATGAACCGTACGCCTTTTAGGGCTATGCACATATGCACAGGTTACTCTCTTCTAGAAACATCTCTAGAAGTTAATAGTTATAGAACAGGAGCATGTTAGTTCTGAAAGTTTGTTTCTTCTTAAAGCTCTTGAAAAAAGATGCCTGTATATGTATAAACGCATATCTATCCATCATCATGTACTTGGCGTTTTTCCCTCAAACTTATTAATTTGTCATCCTCTGGATTGAAAGACATGTCTCATTAGTTCTGTATCTGATATTCAGCATAGACCAAACCGTGACTTATCTCTTTTAGAGCACAGCTCTAATGAGAGGCGCAAACACTACTATCGCTGCAAGTATTAGCTTCTTGGTAAAAGGGCACACCTTATTCACTGCAGATGGCCTAGTGTCGTCGAAGCGTGAGGTAGATTACGTTCTCGTGTTTTACTAAACGGATCATCCCTACGGAAAATGCAGGAGTGGGAGAGAACGAGACGAGTATTGTGTTGTAGGTCGCATCTTCTTGCTGTTAGAAAGCAAGAATAATTGACGGACATCTCAAGGACTCCATTTCTTAATTTATATTCATAATATAAGCTTCAAGCCTTATCTGAGCTCAGAGTTTCCGATCATCTTTCTTTAGTCCTCGTGCTTTAGAGAGATAATTATAGTTTATCGTAAGTTTACGCCTGTTTTAATAGGCATCATATCACTGTTATTTCGAGCCCAGCGTTTGGACACCGAGAAGCTCCAAGTAATCCGCAATAATGTAGCTGTGCATGGAGTATTGTTTGGCGGCAACCCGTTCCGCTTACATAAGGCTCTAATGATGATACGCGATATGAAATTATAAATAAGGGAAAGAATTTTTATTTGGAAAGTAAGCGTTTCAGGCCTAAGCTTAGTGTACCTCTCTGGTGGAAATCGAATCCCAGACCTCCCGTTAACGAGTCCGTGCATTAGTGCTACCCGTGCTGGTATGATATATTTGGAACCTTGTTGTCTGCATTGTTGTGCATCATTTGATCGCAGTAGCTGTCAATGAAAAAATATCATAGCTAACAATCAAATTAAAAAAAAGTAGCACCGACTTTATAATCCATAGCAAGAAATAATTAATGGGTAAGTTATCTTTAGAATATAACTTTACCAATCTTAGGAATTATTGAAATACGTAAATTCAATTTTAAAGATATAGTACAAAGCTTTAATACGGGGTGAGCGATTCTTCACGCAACCGGTTTCGCGGCGTGCGGCCGGTCGGGTGTTTGGCTACTGTGTCGGCGATGCGGGTGACAGGAGTCCGCAGTATATATAATACAGTTTGTCGCGTAAGTTATTTCTTACATAACATAAACACTTAAAAAGAAAAATAAAGTACTCATGCATATAAGCAAGGAAATGCTGGAACTGCCTCCCTTCGTTGTTCAAGCATTTTTGACACCTGCTTAGGAATTTGTTAATTACACTCTGCAGTTCCCTATGAGAAATGGCAGCAATTTCTTGACGAATGTTAGTTTTAAGTTCATTTAAAGTGTGTGCATTTATTTTGTACACTTATCCTTTTAATGCCCCCCCCCCCCCAGAAACAAAGAACACTTTCCGTTTCATGAAATTTATTTACTAATCGATGAATCGAACTCCGATTAGGAATGTGAACATCAGCAGATTCCTCTTGAAATAATCGTCTTACAGCACGCGCTGATTCTGTACACACGTATGAATCATATACATGTTGAGGAATAGAATACTTATATTGCCCCATTTAACTTCATACACTTTCACTCAATACACTGTATTGCGTCGCCTAACAAACTCGTGCTACTTGCGCAAGATTTCAATTCACAGTGAACCTCTTTTTTTTTTTTTTTTTTTTGAGTTGGAAGAGGGATAAAGGGAAGTTTGCACTGAGCACCCTCGTTAGTTGCGGATGTAGTACAATGCTGCTGACGGGAGAATTGTGTTTAATCATCAGTTATGTAGAGGGTTTTTCTCGAGGCCGATGTCAAGAATTCTTGGTTCGGCCGGTACTGTCCAGATGAAAGAATGTGGTTCTGTCTAGAGCTGACCGCCACGGGTGACCGAGGTCGTTAAGGCACGGACTTGTGAGCGGGAGGCCTGGGTTCGAATACCGCCAGGACCGTCCTCCCTGACTGAGGTTTTTTCCCAGGTTTTCCTCAGTCCTCATAAATGGCAAATGCCGGGGAGGTACCCTGAACTTAGACCTGGAACGATTCCTTCCTTAAAAATAAATCCTTTCCCAATATTTCATTTCATCTCATGTATCATCAGTGTCCATCGCCTGTGGTGCCTCTGTAGCAAAAACTGCGTTAAACACTATTCATTAATTGCCTAGAGCTGCCTGCAGTTGCTGGAGCATCTTGTTGGAGTCATGACATTATCTGATGATCGTACGGAGTTGTTGCAATGAGGTGTCGGCATAGTAGTGAGTATTATTAATTCTGCGTTTGATGCTGTCTGCGTGGTGATTGGTGCGGTGCATGAGTTCCGTATGCGCTTCCTCCAACGCGCTAATGCGAGGAGACCTTCGTAGGAGGTGGAGATGTCGTCTTGAAGATCAGAGATGCGCTGTGATAAGTGGCCCTGTAATTAACTGTTGTAGTTGGGTGGTTACATCGATGAACTGTGGTGCGACCTCTTGCAGCTGTTTTGATGGTAAGGGAACCTTGCGTAGCGCAAGGAAAATATACTCCCCGCCTTCGCCAACATAGCGTCAAGCACTGCAGGCCGGTCCCGCGGTTGCGTCAAGCATTGCTCACCCAGTATTAGCTAAAATGATTTTTATGTCTTCCCCGCAAAGTACTTACAATGTTCATACATTTAATCAGAATTGGTTGTGTCGTAAGAATCTATATTTAATCAAATAAACGAATAAGTAATTTATGCAAATTTATTTAAACTTTCGTTCAAATAGTTTGGTTTTACGAACATTTATATGCATTTGTTCCTGTATTGGGAGCTGGACTGTGACTTTAATTGCGAAATTATTAAAATCAGTCGTTTCATTTATTACATAGAGCATGTTACGCTTAAAATACTATGAATTAAATGAATTGTGTTTTCCAGCTTACTGTGCACAAGTTGCATTAATTGTGTTTATTTAATGTCAAGGCTATAACTTTTCAAATGTTTCAAAAATTTGCTCCGTTTGTGTTACATAAATGCAATATAAAGTTGTATGCCCAGGATTCATGAACCGTTTATTTCTTCACGGGCCATAAAGTTTTTAATGTGCAATTCTTCTTGTAAAGTATAACCTATACGTTCCTCTAAAATACAGCCTCAGCAATTTTACACACTGTAACTCACCGATAATTTGATTATCGGTGTATTATCTTCTTCTGTTGCATTTTTTGGACGCCTTCCACGTAGATCATCTTCAATGCTCGTACAACCATATTTAAATTCAGCAGTTCATTTTTAATCATTGAAAATAAAGGAGCAAAGTCCCTATAACCTTTATACTTTCGGTATAAATTTCCTTTGGCGGTTAAAACAACTTTTACAAAATTTTTGTCACTGCAGGAATTAATTTTATACATTTTATGAACTACCCACAGCACACATGTACTTTAGAAAGCTATATTTGAAACCAGGATTTGATATTTCAAATTTAAGACTGATATGGAAACTTTAAAACATTTCTCTTACCAATTGCGAGGCCTAGAACTTTTCTGACCGTTCTGTACGTGTTCTGGTAGTCAACAAGTGTTCTGGAGATAAACAATGAACGCATAGGTTTAGAGTTCTCATTTATTTCTATAATAATCACAAATATTCCTCGACAGTTCTTCCCTTTGTCTTTCCATGTAGAGTCAATGACAAACACGCTAACCCACTTTTCTGTCACAGCCATATTTTAACGAAATATATAATACGAAAAATTATAATCCGCATCCTATGAAAGACATTAGATGCAAGAAAAAATGTAAACCTGCACAACATAGAAAATTATTAGTATAGCTCAGTTATAAGCTGCTATTTATTTTAATCGAATACAGCTAAAATAACTTATTTCTATAATTTTGACCTTACGAATTTAAAATTGTTTGAATTAATGACGCCATCTGATAGAATGGACATTCTCTACAATATAAGACTTGAATCTTTTACCGCGCTGATCTCTCGAGAAGCCATAATTGTAATCTGGGCGCTGTGGGTGTAGTGGCAACCGTACTGGACTCTTACACCTAAGATTAAGGGTTCAATCCCAGTCAGGGTTGACAGATTTTTTTCCGAGCGTAAAATTCTTGAGTATGGGTTTCTTCGGAAGAAAAACCGTGCGTCCCGTGCCGTAGATTTACTGCACGTAAAAGAATCTCAAGCCTGAAAGGCCTCTGGGCAAATTTTATCGGCCATTTCACGCCCTGAATTTAATGGGACGTCGAAGATCCGAGATGTTAAAGAGCACCCGTAAACAAACCAAATAAATTGGTTCATGCATTTACTGCTTGAAAAAATGAGAATTCGTTTTTCGCTGAAATTGTTAATAGGGCGAAAGTAGCAAAAGGAAGGAATGAATGACAAAATATAAACATTAGAGAGAGAGAGAGAGAGAGAGAGAGAGAGAGAACTACTTCATTTAATTCCGCAATCTCTTTTGAGAGCAAACCACATATGTAAAGAAGGCACACAAATGGATTCAGTTTCTTAAAATGTTCTGTGAAACTTTCGCCTGATAATGGAAGGCCAATTATAATTCTTAAATCCTTCTTTGTAACTTGGGAAAGCGATAATTGCTTTATAAACTTCCCCTTAACCTAACACTTTTTCCTGAAAAATAAGCGAAATTGATGCACCGCTTAATATTCCTATACTAAGACAGTAAAAAAGCTCCTGGGGTAAGAGTAAAACTTGTGTTACCCAAATATGTTTAGGTAATATTAATCCTAGCAATTTAATTTGAGAGTCCAATCTCCACTAATTTGACTCCAAAGTTATCATTAAGAGTCTACAAGATAAAACGTTTGTAAATTGAAAGATTAAGTTTGAACTAAAATGCACCTAAAGGTGAAAAATAATGTAGTAAGCCAGATACAGCTTTGAAATACCAATCTGGACTATCGATTCCTGTGCAAGAGGAAGAATGTTTTCTATCTGAACATTGTTGCAAAATCCTCCGAGCGATTTGCACATTTGTTCTGCTCTGTGAAAGACCAAGCTGTGCACGTGTGGACATAATGGAATTTGATAACCACAAGCCAGTGGTTTTATGGCCGGCTTGTAAGCTTTGCGAGCAACACACTACCCACAGCAAATACAATGAAGCTGAGGTACAAGCAGAAGGCAAACTCTGCAAAATTACATTGACTACAGCCTATTGCGACATCCCGAGGAGTTGGAATTGGAAACTTACCCTGAGATACCTGATGGAGATAATCGAAATAATCTACAACTGCACTGCAGTCACATTAGTGCAAAAGCGTATAAATGGGTGCGTTCTTGATTTTAGTGTCTTGTGTTCTAATAAACATTATTATCCGTTTATTTGTTCCTCATTGAGCACTCAATTGTGTTAGTAGCTTGAGAGGAAATGCTTCAAGAAATGAACTGAAAAACAGATTAGCTAGTTTTTTTATTGTATAAATACTCTTAGTGTTTTGTTTCAGTCTGCTGTCCAAAAGAACATCTAAAATTATCTCTTTAGCAAACAGTTTTGGTTTGGGTAGTGTTAACCAGTAACTGTACTTCTGAAGACCCCAGTTATATGTTATAGATCTGAAGAACCTATTATTAATAAGTTTATAAAACTGGAATAATCATAAATTATAAAGAACTGTAAAGTAAAAACAATGAAATATCGCGTTACTATCTGCACTACAAATGACTGTCATGTCACTTGCAATCTAATGATATTGCACATTTCATAAATTTATATACCCTATAAAACGTAAAGGTCTTAATTTTGATCGTTTTGGTTTTGGCAGAATTCACAATCATTCCCCATTTACTGCAGTTATCCGCTAGCATGGCTAGTCCTTTCTGCAAATAGTTGTTGGTGGTATTATAGGTTGTCCATTGAGTATTTGGTTCCCATCCTTTAGGATGAAAGGTAAATGTACCCAGCACATAGCTACTGCACTATATAAAGCCTGAGGACATATAACGGAAGCTCTGCGTACATTGTCACAGATACCGGCCACTCCAGTGAGCATTATAGAGCATTATTAGGAGGCCATAATAGGATCGTCAATGTGTTACGGATGTGAGATACGTAGTTAGAGTAAAGTGGAACGGTTAGAAAAAATTCAGAATGATTTCTTAACACGGCTCCTCTGCTTTGGGAGGAGTACAGCGAATAGTGATATTTTAAGGGGATTTTGAGACTTTTATAGGTATGAATATTAAATGGAGCACGAATATTAAATGGAGAACAATCTGTACTAAGGGAAATTTGCTACTTCCATTAAGTAAAAAACTAGCATCACAGTTACTAGGTAGAAGGGATAAAAAGGGCATTGGAAAGAATTAGGATGGATATGAGAGAGGGGGGAAAGAATAGCAATAATGTATGGAGGAAAGTCAAAAGAAAACTAATTGACATCAACAGGCAGGACATAGAAGTAGCATGCAGAGAAAAAACATCATTGGAACTATTGGGGAAGGCATTATACACACATAACTTGAATTTTCGGGGCCGATCTCTTATAGGTTGACTTAGACTGGGGGCTTGGAAAACAATAAAATATGACCAATGAAATAGGCGATAGAGTTTGCTCTCTTTGTGAAAGCCTGGAAAATTGGCAATACTGGCACACTGCACAACTGCACAAATACAGAAGTGACGGGTGAACCTTGGAGCCAAGTTTACATACTCGAATAAGGGAAGGTTAGCATATTGGGACTTGCTTGCGCAGGAAGAGAATTGGCAAAAGCTGGGGGAGTTCTAATATAAAATATTCCTAATTAGAAGTCGTGTATGTATAAAAAAAATGTATAATTGTGATGTATAGAGTATGAAAGAAAGAGAAAGTGTGTGTATACGAGATCTGTTAGAAAATTATCCGACCTTATTTTTTATTTCGAAAACCTTATGGATTTGAATAAAGCGCGATTGCATGAACCGACCTTGAACCTTCGTGCGCATGCGTGAATTTTTTCCCGCCTGTGGATAGCGTCAGTTGCTGTCGAGCAGTGTTCGAGTGACGTAGTGTGTAGTGCTCTCGTCGGTTTTTCAATGCAAGTAAAATGACGGAACGACTGGAGCAGCGCTACTGCATCAAATTTTGCCAGAAACTGGGCAACAGCCAGGTGGAAACCATTAGGAAGATTCAGACGGCTTTCGGTGACGATTCTATGGGCATCACACAGATTAAGGAATGGTACAACCGGTTTAAAGACGGTCGTACATCGGTGGAAAGCGAGCCACGCTCTGGTCGGCCATCAACATGCCGAAATGACCGTATCATTTCCAAAGTGAACGCTGTGGTAATGCGGGACCGTCGTGTGACTATCCGAGAAATTGCGGAAGAGGTGGACATCAGCACTTTTTCGGCGCATTCCATTGTGACCGAAGATTTGGCCATGAAGAGCGTGGCGGCGAAATTCGTGCCGAAGCTGCTGAGGGCAGAGCAAAAGAAAGTTCGTGTTGAAGTCTCGCAGGACATGCTGGACTTCATAAACAGTGACCCCGACTTCATGAACACCTTAATCACTGGTGACGAGTCCTGGGTGTACGGGTATGACCCGGAAACCTAATCCCAGTCGTCACAGTGGAAGCATTCCTTGTCACCAAGACCAAAGAAGGCCCGCCAAGTTAGCAGCAACGTCAAAGTGATGCTGCCTGCTTTCTTTGACTCTCCGGAATGGTACGCCACGAGTACGCACCACAGGGTCAAACAATCACCAAAGAGTACTATGGGGATGTCCTACGTCGCCTACGTGATGCTGTGTGGCGCAAGCGACCGGAGTTGTGGTCATCAGGAAATTGGCGACTCCATCACTACAATGCTTCAGCACATTCCTCGCACTTAATTAACATTTTTTTGGCGAAAAACCAGACTCGTCAGGCTCCTTACTCTCCTGATATGGCACCCTGCGACATCTGGCTGTTCCCCAAAGTCCATTGAAAGGAACGCGATTTCAGACAAGAGAGGACATTATGGCTGCAATGACAGCCGAGCTAAAATCGATTCCGAAAGAGGAATGTTTCCAACAATGGTGGCTTCACTGGGAAAAGTGTGTGGAGTCCCAAAGAGACTATTTTGAAGGTGATTAGGTTTCCAACGCTCTAGACATGTCAGTTTTTTTTAACGGCTAAAGGTCGGATACTTTTCTAACAGACCTCGTATATTTCAAGCAACATAATTATTTGTGTGCTAATAGTTTGTTTAATATAAACAATATTATCTATACTTATATTGTCCACCAGTTTTATATTATGGCAATAGATATTTTGTAAAACCGAATGTAAAAAGTTTAAAAAAAACACTGTTGTCTATCCATCTATTTCATTTTGATCCCTATGAAACCCCATTATTAACTTTTCTTTCATCTGATTCAATTTTTGCAACATTCCATCCTACATAAAACTTATTTCCACGTATTGGGTTCTATTTTCCAAGTTCAATATTAGCACGTTTTTTAAGTATCTTTTATGCCATTTGTTCCTACTTTATGCAGCAATAAACAGTGACTGACTCAGACAAACTTACTAAGAAACTTACAGATAAACTAACCCTCTTGCCTTTTTCTCACATACCTATTTGGTACTAAGTACATAGATCAGTTAATAAAAATAGAATCCCTTCTCAACACTTTTGTTAATGTAGATGTGAATGATATTGGCCTAAGTTTTTTTAAATTATCTGAAAAATTCCCTCATTTACTAATACATTTATTAAATAATCAAGAGGCTTAACCAGTATTTCATTACACTGTTTCAATAACATTGCTATTACACAGTTCCAATAATGAATTTTCCTATATATTTTTACATTGATTATAATTACTATAATTTCTGATTGGAATCAATCCAATTTTTTTCAATCATTGCACCTGAAGCCAAACTGAAATGGGGGAATATCTTAAGTCAAGTATAAGATGTGAAATAAACTATAAGAGAATTAATGAAAGGCTCTGTTAATTGTAGCATAGCAGTACTATGTATGTCGTTCAAATACATTCATAAATATCTTATTTTGATTTAAAGAAGAGTTTCACATTTATAGCTTCATTTTGTTATTTTTGTTGCCTATTTTCTCAGTCTTTATTTGTACAATTTTCTGATTTAGTGTTGTTATTTTTTTAAATTCTTAATGAAATTATAACCTTAGTTCATTTATCAGAATTGAAGTCAACCTTTCTTCTGAACTGGAGATTCCTTAAGATGTATCCATTTTTGTTATTAAAGTGAATACAGAAGCGCATGAAAACTGAGTTCAGCCAACCCTATAGGGACCTGGTGATGAAATTTAATTTTTTTTAACCTTGAAGATGCCCTTATTTGTAATCCTATTCCAAAAGTTCATTTAATTTATTTTCACTCTTTGAGCTTTTGTAAAGAAGAAATCACTTAGTTTCACACTTGGGGAATTATAAGTAAAAACTGCCAGTCTTGGAGAACAAATTCAGAATTTTTTAATGCAATCTCTAATAATAGTCCCTGAGGGATATTTCTTGATCTTTTAATAACAGGTTCCATTGTCAGAATCTTCAGCTGATAAATAAATATGCTATAATTGAAAATTAACTTTCCATAATTATTCATTCAAGTATAAGATGTAAAAAAAAAAATAAATATAGAAAAAAGAAAGAAAATGACCTACATATTTGAATGTTTTTTTTGATTGTATGTAATGAAATATTTGTTTATGAAAGCAAATTATGTTGCAGCCAGAGAATTGCATCTCTTCATATGAACCACATGCCTACTGTGTAGTGTACTCCATTGTGGATAGAGCAAGTTTGCACTGTGCTGAAGAAGCCCTGCAATGCCTATGGAAGAGTGACTCTATGTCTTCTAAGGCTGTCATACTTGTGGGTAACAAGACAGATCTTGTCCGCAGCAGAATAGTTAGCACAGAGGGTAAGTATTTTTCTCATTGGCTGCTAATTTATTCATAACAGGGAATATAATTATTTTACAGCCTGAAATGCATTCTAGAAGTAATCCATAAACTTTTGTTGATCTTGCACCATGCTATTTTTTATTCATAATAATATGTGTAATTAAGTAATTCTCTTTGCTGATAACAATACATTGATTTTTCTTAAGGCATTATGAGCATCTTGCATATAAATAATAATAATAATAATAATAATAATAATAATAATAATAATAATAATAATAATATATTATTACTACTACTACTGCTGCTACTACTACAACATAAATAATAATAAAAATAATAATAATAATAACAACAACAACAATATGTTAGTCTCACAATTGAATACTTTAGGAAACATAAATTTAGCTTTGCACACATAAAATAAAATCGAGTAACTTCCATTATGAAATACTTAAGGAAAAACTAATTTAAGAAAGCACAGATATAATTATTGAGCTGTTCCACATCATAAAAAAGTTTTAACATATCTAACCATTACTATAAATAATAAAGTGTATAATATACAGTGAGATTATCTGAGTTATGGTCACCTAAGTGTGGCTACTTACAGGGATGTGAAGCCCTATAGCCAGAGAAAGGAAGTTGAAGTTACCATGAGTAAAATTAGTATTTTTATTTTAGTATTTATGTTTTTATTGAGAGCACAAATAAATATTTTAATTAAAACTGATTATAACAAGCACTAACCTATGTTGTATTATAACAGGTGTTGGAAATGATGTCTCTCAAAGGCATTACATTGCCAGCATCTGTGAAGGAAATTCCTGTATTTCATCCAACTTTTCTTCCATAAGAACCTGGCAGATAGGAAAGTGCTTCCTGTCATCGAGAGACTGCCTCTCGTAACATTTTAATAAATTGGTGAAGTTTTTCTCTATTTGACACGTTACATATTCTAAGGCATTTTCATGTGAATCATCTTACTCTTCTCTGCAAGATTAATTTTTGCATATTTATCTACATAAAAACCCATTCTTCATGGTTATATTTATGTAGTGCCATACCCTAGTGAACACTTAGCACACCATTTATACTCATTAAAAGTACCAAGTAACATATGAACATCAACCACTCACTGACAAAGTCTCTCATACTAACTACAAGCTGCAATATGCACATGTCTTATACAGTCTTGACAAATGGCTTCTACCAGTATGCAGTTATGCTTTGCTGCCCATAACTTGAATAACTTTACAATATAATAATTTATAGATTTCTGGATTTATAATATATGCATTATGGAATCAATAAATTGATTATGCATATAAAAATGCAATTCAAATATGTAATACTAATTTTTAAAACACTTCTTATTCTTATTTTTTATTAAAAGAATATTTTGTGCCACAGTTTATCAGCTGTTATTCAAGATGCTTAAGAATATGTAAACTCCAGTTTGAAAACCTTTCAAAATAATGGAAGGTGATACAGAAAAGTGATAGAGAAAAAAAGCCTATAAAGAGAAATAGTTTCAACTTTTAACACTATCTAGAGTGTATCAAGTTAGTTAGTGAGATTTCAATTATCTTATTAAAACTGGAAAACCTAAAAACCCCTAACTCTGATAAGAGCTGCTTTTGTAGTGTATTCCTAATTTGTTTATTGTAGTAATATGAAGCTGCACAGGAGGGCCCCATTTTAATAACTAATGTTACAAGAAACATCCTTAACTTGGATGTTTAGCTAAAATGTTAATTCTTTATCTAGGAACATCTAAAGGAATTATATTCCTATAGTGCATATGTAGTTTAACAATATAATAATGTTGTTTTAAAATTTATGTATAAAATAGGATTGTTAAGGGATGGCAATTACTATGACATGGCATTAAGATGTTACTCTTTGAGTTTTATAAATTTTTTGATGAGGTTACTGTTGTTTGGAAGATCAAAATTAAATAAATTTTTATATTTAACAACTTCAATGTTCCTAACTTCTTTTAAGATTATAATAATTTTTTTTTTTTTTTTGTTCAAGAATATATTTTCCCACACTGATAATTCTATGGGTTTTTGAAGTTTTGAAGAGCTTTTAAGAATTATTGTTGTGGGAAATATATTCTTGAATGAAAACAAAGAAAATTTAGTTAATTTTGATCTTCCAAACATCAGTAACCCAATCAAAAATTGTATAAAGCCCAAAGAGCAACATCTTAATACCAAGCTGGAAAGCTGACAGTGGAACCATGTGACGATGGAGGAAATTTACCTTTGAAACATGTCCAAGTAAGTGGAACAAAATTAGTGAAATCTGTGTGATTTCCTCATAAATAATTTGTTAAATAGTGCATTATTTTGAACAATTTGTATTCTTCAAAAGCAAGTTTTTTTCTAGGATCTATAGTTTCCTCTGATATTCATTCTGTTATAGCTCCACTGTTAAGCTAATTCCAATGCATCATCATCACTTAGTCACTCTAACTTAGTGTAGTCCACAAGTTATAAATGGACTATGCTTCTGCGCTCTGCTATCTTAGTATGAAACTGCATTGTCTAGTTTGCAAGTGAGTTGGCATCAGAAGTCAGCATTATCATCTTCAAATATTTCATTTTCATAAACATTAATTTTGATAAAATAAATAACCCAGCAGATAAATACATTATTAATTTCTTAAATCATTATAATGCTCAAATCATATACTAAATTTGTTCACTAACCAATTCAAAAGGAATGGAGGAATATGTCACAAAGAATAGAGTATATTGTTCAGCTTTTTTTAACAATTTCAGCTGACCTTAAATAACTGATTATGTTTTTGTATTTACAGAAGGAAAGAATATGGCCACTTCATATGATTGTAAGTTCATAGAGACATCAGTTGGAATTAACCATAATGTGGATGAGCTACTTGTTGGTATTCTTACACAAATTAGACTTAAGCTGGAAAACCCAGAAAGGGCACGTGATCTGTTCCGGAAAAGGAGTTGCTCCAGAAAGAAGAATCGCAATAAATCTCCCTTGAGTGGAGCCTTTGGAAGTAACACAGGAGGTGCAGGAGGTCATAAGCCTTATCGCGGATCGAGAACATCTACCAGTCTTAAAGTGAAAGGCCTGCTCGGAAAAGTCTGGGCGAGAGACTCAAAATCTAAGTCTTGTGAAAACCTTCATGTACTTTAAAAACCAGAAATGAAATATGTTTATGAACATATCCTTTTTGATACCATTTAAATTCAATTTAAGTTGTAGAGTAGTTCAAATAAGAAAACTCAAAGAAAGAGCTTAAGAAGTGAATGTAATTCCCACTACAATTTGAGATACTGAAATGTATGATAGCAGGTTTTTTATGAATTTTGATAGGTCCAGTGAACTTGTGAATATTCCCATAATCACTGCATTAGAAAGAAAGTTTTGCTGGAAATGATCTGCATCTCATTACATTTCTGCATAAAATGTTAAAGACAAATGACCCTTAACCATTTTATTTTTTTATATAAACTGTGATTTTTTATTCTTTTGTTGTATAGTATAACTTTTGTTCACATATGTTGTCATTAATTTAATATACTAGATGACTTTTTATATTAAATAAGCATTTAAAATATTTTCTGTACAATAATGCACATAAAATCGCCGATTTTATTTACTTTTTCACAGTTATGGATGAAATTCTGAGTGTAGCTCAAGGATAGAAGGTGTGTTTGTGAATTAATGTAACTAGAATAATGTAATAAGGTTTTATTATGATGTTTTATTTTTTGGATAAATAATTTTATTCAGACAAGTTGATGTAGAATATGGAGGGTAATTTTAGCATAAGAAATAACATGTTCAAGAAATAAAGTTATCAGTTTTTTATAAAATGACTTTATACATGACCATTTCAAATACTAACCATATGATTATGTAGCAAGACCAAAAAATGTACATATTTTTGTCATTCTGACATACATACATAACACCTTTAACCTTTAATCTTTATGTGGAGCAATCTGATATAATGAAGTTGCAGTTTAAAGCTAAAATCACAATACAAATAAAGATCTTTTGTACATACATAAAACTATATTATTACAAGACTGATTAATGTAACAGTTATATTTAGTAATGTTTATAATCAGGACTTGCTTATGTTTTGCATCCAGATATTACTAGCTTAAATTCATAAGCAAAAGATATGATCTAAGCTGGGAAAATAGCTTAATCAGCCTATGTACTAAACTCTTAAATACTGCTGGAGAATAAGATCTTTCAGTAACTGCATAATGCTTTTCAATGTAGTTCAGTTGTTGAAATGAATGAAGTACCTAGTACTCCTTTAAATAGTCATTAGTCAACAGTGCAAGTTTTATTTAAGACCCAAAAGAGATATAATATCCAAATGGTGCATTAGGTACTCTTTTATAAATAATGTACTAATTGATAAGTACTTATTAACATATTTTGGACATACTGTTTGGTCTGGCTGGCAGTCAATAGCCCAAGATTCTTAGTAAGTATAAGGAACTTAAAAAGTGTCATTTCCTTAACATACCTACTATCAAGAAGATATGTATGTAATTATACATTGGATACATGCATACTACATTCATTTAAAAGTTTGTATAATGAAATGTCCTGTACCTATAATTATTCTTTAGCAATCATTATTAATTATTCTATGTTTATATTTAGTAGTTTATTACAAAATAATGGTCATAAAAAAGTACCTACCAAACTTACCTTACATGTACAATAATTGGATTAAAAAAATCCTGGATTGAAACTCAAAGAAAATTAGCATGATCCTAGCAACAGAATTGGTATGCACAGGAAGGCATAGGCACCCTGTTACTATACCCTAAGTGCTAATAAATCAAACCAAAATTTCACTGCAAGAAGTAATGTCTGTAAAAAGAATGCTGTTAAGAACAATTCTTAAAAGTTTGCTAACTGAATTTAATAGTGTGATTCAAGAAGTAGAATGTTCTTTACCACATCTAGCTGATCTGGAACTTAAACCCCCAGTAGTCAGAAGTTGTTATTTATTTTTTCATCATAGATCATAAAATATTCCAATTTCATTCATAATAGACTATTTCTATAACATAATTACAAAATATGAATACTACATTCAGCATTTCTTACTTTAAATAACAGGTGGGTAATTAGTTTATTCAAAAAATCCATTATTTTTAAATATAAAATTATAGAGGCAAGGATAGCCAGGATCTATAGACTTTTAAGGCAATAAAATCCTAAGTATGGGATCCTTTGGAAGGGAAGTAAAACTATTTGTCCCATGTAGTAGGTTCACAGCTCATAAAAGAGAATGTTAAGTCTGAAAGAAGAGATCCCTGAATTTAGTGACCATTGAATGGGATATTAATGACCAAAGACATTAAATTAATTAACTGTTAAATTAAATATTAAATTAAATTAACAAAAAAGTATATATATATATATATATATATATGGATTCAGAAAACTTGATAATAAATAATAGTAAGTTGTTAAGTACTTTATAAAGTCAAACTGTTTGAAAGAAAGAAAAAAATCTTAAAATTCATTCTTTTATTTCAGCTTTTCAGCTATTGTGTGACTTGCACTTTCACATTTGTCTGTAGAATGTAGTTGCTTCAGGTATTTTAATATTAATAATGAGCATTTAATCTCCACAATTATCAAATTTGATCATCAGCTACTAAAGCCTCTAATGATTGTCCACCATTATTCAATTTTATTTCATTTCGGATAAACAGAATGTTTTAATATATTACTGCAGGTACCAATTTTTAAAACTCACACTTCAATACTTTATTTATAGTAGAGAATATAATTTCTTCTGAGTCAAAATATTTAGAACACTATTTATGATTTCACTTACATGAGATTTACTTAGGACATGTTTTGTGGAATGTTTGTTCACATTGTCAGCTGTTAAATGACTGTGGATCATTCATAGAAGTTGGGTGGATAGGGTATCTGGGTTGACTCTAGTGGTTCTGTGATATACTTGAAGTGTTGCCTGCTTTCGGGAAGTGGAAATTCATAAGGTTTTGTTCATGTTTTATAGGATTATATAAATAAACATGAGCATGGAAATTCATAAGGTTTTGCTCATGTTTATTTATATAATCCTATAAAACATGAGCAAAACCTTATGAATTTCAACATCCCAGAAACAGATAGCACTTTATTGAAGTTTATCATAAGACCACCAGAGTCAACCCAGATACTTACCTACCCAATTTCTATGAAAAAAAGGTTTTATTATATTTAACATAATAAAATATCTATATAAACCTATATCTATATGCTTATAAATAAGTAATAGATTGTATTTAAATTGAGAGTTTGCTTCTATGTAGCTGCTGAAAGATCTTAACAAAATTTCATTAATTGTACACTAATTTAAATAAAATATAAAAAAAATATTTAAATATCTGTAACTCTTTTTTCATTACAGTATCCAGACCAGCTAGATTGAAAGTTCATTCATTTTTATTAGGTATTCAAATCCAAGAATTTGCCATATTTAATAAACTTTAAATTAAAAAGAAATCAATATTTCCATGCTAAAGGCTGTTGATGCTTTTACATGCCAGTATCATGCATCTTTTTAGTGAACTCAAAAATTTCTTGTGAAGTTAATAGGAAACTAAATATCAGCAGATAACATATTTGTTCATTTTGTCCATTTAAAATATGTTGTTAATTTGATTTTAATAAGTTTTAATGCAAAGTAAAAGCTAATTATTTATATAATCTAGGGAAAAGGGGAGCAGAACTTATGTTAATGGAAAAGATAATAAGAGGGGAAAAAATGTAGTAAAATAAACATGAAAAAACAAGCAACTTTAATTTCTTTTCAAGCATTAAAATGAATAAGACTTACCAATTGAAACTTACAAAACAAATACAGGTAGTTATAAAAATTTAAGTTTAATAAATGCAATTTGGATTGATAATAAATTATATAATACTATTAAATTTATGTTTCTTTGATGCATATATTTAAAATATAATTATCCCTTTGTAATGGAAAGAAAGCATATAGAAAACAGCAGAAAATAGCTTCATGATAATATAGAAAGGTTGTAGAAAACAAAAAGACAAATAAAATGTTTGAAAAGAATTTTTATAAAACTGTTTGAATATTATTGTACAGGCATTCCATTTAGTATGTGTGAAACATAATAATAAATTTATAAAGTTATTCTATCAACATTTTGCAATAAGCCAAGCTATGGGATGTGTGACTGACTTCAAATAAATACTTTGTGATAATATCGTAATCCAGTTTTACATACACCTTGTATTAATATGTAGAATATTTTGTGAATAATAATGTTTTAGGGCTCCACCAACACTATTAAGTAATCCTAATTCAAATTGCTACATGTATAGAAAGAACTCTAAGTGATTTCAGAAAAGGGGAGAAATAGCAGAACATACTGACCAATTAATACTAAATTCTTCCATTAGGTGCCTTCATTTTTTTCTTTGTTTGTTTATTTGTGAAAAACAACTGATTAACAGGCACTCCAATTTGAAAGAAAAATTACATTTCATTCTGTATATTTAGAGGGAAATATGAAGTTATATATATTTTCCTCTTCTTCACTTAGCATTATATAATTTACAAACCAAAGAGTATTAAACAGTATCATGTTTTAAGCATTCCCTTTGTTTATAAATGAACTGTTCTGAAAATGAAAATATATCAGAAAAGAATTTTTTAATATCTGATCAAATAATCAAAAACAGTTCTAATACTTGGCATAGATGAAGCTTTTTAAAGGTGTATTTTATTTTAATAATATGCATGAATCAATAAACTTACATATGCCACAAGTTGAATTAACCTTCTAAACCAAAGGAGAGATTCCATTTCTTGTATTGTGAATTTAGACGTGAGAAAGACATTAACATAAAGCTCTATGTAAATCTTCATCTTGTACCATGATTAAAAAACTGAGATATTTTATCCTGTTGACTCTATAGGCTATTGGTTATATACTTGGCACATGATTTACCTAGTGTTTGAATAATTTTTTAATTTGATATAAACAATTACTTTATTTCCAAGGTTAAGAGATTAGTATTTTGTTAACAATTTAAATTATACTTCAATAAAATATGTTTTACCTTTAATTTAATAAGCTGAATTATAATTGTACAATTATCTGATATATGCCCTAGTCACTTCTTGGGTCAGAATTCCCGCCTATAAAACATTGCTGTTGCTTAAGCTAAAATATAAATGCCACAGATACAATGAAAATCATATTTCATATAAAATGTTTAAAACTTGCACTATCTTCATTTTCAAGGAGATCCCCAACAGCTTTATTTATGTCTCTGCATAAGCCAATCTAATGTATTGCAATAAAATGGTAGTTCTGATATGACTAAAAGGAATAGGAGGAGGAAAAATTTCTCTAATAACATGAATGCCAAGTATGACAAAGATGGTGAACTTAACCAAGCTAAACTACATTATGAAACCTTGCTGAACCATCATAAAATTCACTTCCAATGGCAATGAATTTAGCCTCTCTGAGCAGACACCGAGTAGTCTGAACGTTTAGTCAAGATGCTCCCAGCATAGAAAGAATGTGTTGCACACTATTAACTGATAAGAGCTCTAGTTTTACATTATGTAAAATTGGAAAACAAAAGCCAAAAAAGAACTATAAATTTCTTAGCTGAGAGGAGGGGGGGGGGGAAAGAACAAATTTTATATTTGTTTGTTATTTTCACAATTATTATTAATACAGACTATATATATTTCAAAGCAGAAAATAAATACTTATACACATTTGAAATGGAAAAATGTTAATTAAATAAATACACAACATGCATATTCTGAAATGCAAGGTTTTCAGGCCCAAACATCCAAGGGGGAATGATAAAAGATTCACTATGATTGTTTTTTTCAACTAAATATTCTTTTCTCCCTATCACTACATTACTGATATTTCCAAATATTCTGGATTTTATTTAGCAGCTCTCTTACTGCATGTTATTTAGTAGATATTTTCAGTTTTTAAGCAAGTTTTATCACAGGTACAAGAGTAGATAGTATCTTTTGAAGACCAACCAAAGAAATGTTGTGACTGATCTTATTAGTGAGTGTTACATAATGGTACAGTTTTTAGCATTAGCAGCAATTCTGCATTTATCATGAGAACATTTAAAAACAATATTGAAATAGCTGTTTTGTTATATAAGTTATAATAATTTTGCACCAAAAGCTTAAAGGAAAATGTTAAAAGAAAACAGTTGAGTAAATATCAAATGCTTTAATTAAAAGTAATTACAAAGCTGTTGACAATGGAGTAGTATATATGTATATATATAAACACTAATGTAATAAATTTTTTTTCACACTAACTCCATTCACTTACATAAAAACTGGGCATATGTTTTGGTAGTGATCCCTCCCATCTTCAGCCTGTTGACCAACTGTTGTTGTTAGAAGTTGTGGTGGCATCTGTTGGTTCTATTAGGAACTTGCTGAGTTTGTCCATTGAAGGGTAATCGAAATTCATTAAGTTTTCCTTGTTTTTTATAATGAAAATTTTTTCCCAAGTTGAAAGTTCTATTGCATTGTGAAGTTGTTTCAGTAGTTTCGTCTCTGGTTTAATTTCATGATTTTTATTCCAAAAGTGAGCTGCTATCACTGATTTATCAATCTGTTTTAAGCGAATACTTCTAAAGTGTTCTTTTTTCACAATTTCCAAATTCTTCTTTGTTTTTCGAATGTATTTTTTATCGCACTCTGCACATTTTATTTCATAAATACCTAATTTTTGTTCTGTTAGTATGTTGTCCTTTACTCTGCAACCGAATAAGTTATTTATATTAAAATTGTTCTTTGGGGCTAACATTATTCCTTGTTCTTTGAATATCTTTTCGAATTTATTATGGTAAATTGGATGGTATGTGAAACTCTTGAATTTGTACCTTTCCTTTCAATGGAGTTAGTGTGAACAAATTTTATTACATTTGTTTTTACATATCAAATTCTTTATTACAAATCAAGAAATGAAAGCTGAAAGAAAGTTTATAATGAAATGAACCCCAATTGTTTCATTTAATTTTTGTTCTTTTTCATTCCCTTTTAAGTTATGTGTTAGCCTAGTCTTTAGCTACTTGCTACTGCCACCTGTATTATACAATGCATATAGTTAAATGGATGGATGGTCTGGGACAGAGGAGGATATTTTCAGTATTTCAACCATGCTCATAGTGGGCCCTTTTTGCCTATGCTCCTCAATGGGGGTACCTCAAGGAGAAAGAAGGTAAAGGAGACACTGGCAGCCAGGATCCAGGACATTGACTGAGCAGATGCAGATGGGGTTCCTAACATGTTTTCAGGTAGAGCACTTCCCTGAGTTGTACAAGCCCCTCAGAAAGTTCACAATCCATTCCAGATGCTGAGGTAGAAACCTTTCCAAGGTGCAAGGCACCATCCACCTGTCCACCTCCCCGGCACTTTTGACCCTGTAAGAGAACCAATGGAATGAAATGATATGAAATGGGAGAGCAGAAAATTCATGGAATGTAAATATCTATCCAAGCAATTGCCTAAGTGACCATGGGAAACAACAAAAAAAACCAAAGTCATGATGACCAAGCCAATGAAAATTGAGCCCGGTACCTACAAAATGAAAATTCCAAGCATTGCAATCTAAGCATAACATACATAAACTTAAAATGTTTGCATAGTGAAAATACTGTAATGTGATGAAAGATATACTGAAATGGTAGCAACTGGAAAAACAATTTTAAGATGTTTATGATTTTCTGGCTCTTGACTTTAAGTAAATCAGTGGGAAAAAAACATGAGAAAATCCGAACTAATCAGGAACACCCAAATTTATTGATAATAGTCATGAGTGAAACGGTTCCTTTGCTAAATTATGATGCATATTTTACAGTGTTCTTCTACTTTATACCTTATAATCAGCATAATAAACATGAATTCACACATTAGTCACCTAATGCAAGAATTTTCATAAATTAAATTTATTGCTGTACACCCATTAAATATATATATTTATTTATTTGAAATACTAATAATTATACAATGATCCACAAAATTTAATACCAATACCAAACAAAATATAACAATTACAATAATAACTTCGGTGCTTCAGAAGACACCATATTAAAAATTTTACAATCTTAAATACTTTGAAATTTCCATACAAATTCCCTTTTAAATTAAACCATTGCTACAATAACACACCAAACAAAAATTCATCCACTAAAGGGTCTTCACCCATCTGACCCAGGCTATTTTAGTGTAAACCCCCAGTTGTTTAAAATTTTTCCTGGCTAAAAGTGACTTCTACCTTTATCGTAGATAAATCTGCTAATTACACTTCACTACTAACTAATAATTACATTCATATTAAACAAACAAACACTTATAAAATTCCCACCCTGGCTATATCAGATCCCAGTCCCCGGTTTGTCAGCAGAAATCTACTGGAATTCCAGAGGACCATGACCCAACCCAACCCAGGAATCAAAATTTGGACTGATAAATTTTTTGGGTATAAAAATCATTCAGAAGAGAAGTAAAGCAGTGGGTCCCATCTCATACATTTACAGCATGATAAAGAACCTCATTCCTGGAAAAAGAGGCTTCTGAGCAAAATTTGTTGGCAGTTTCACACTCTGATTTGAATGGAACACTGATGACCTGAGATGTTAAAAAGCATCTGTAAATAAACCAAAATCAAAATCACCTACCCTCTCAGAACATAAAGTTTGGCATGAGTTAATTTGGGACTTTTTATGGTATTCTGTACACTAATGTTATCTATTTTCATTATTTTAATTATTTGAGAAAGTGTTTGCTGATATCTATTGAATAAGATAAATAATTTACTGGCAAAAATTTATGTGATTTCATACTTTAACGTTCATTATCCATCATTCTTAATGCCTTTCTTCCTCTTTTAAATTTTTCCCCCTGAATAGCAAGTCCTAAAATTCTATGCATTGTAAATATTTTCCTTTCATATCTTAAAGTGCATTTATAAATCTGAGATATGGTCTTGAGAGCAAAATTTCTTTGCTGAAAACTAAAAACTGTCTGCATTACTAGTAGCTTGTAGTACTGAAATGAAGTACTGATGGTGTCTATGTATTATTTTTACTCCTCAGCATCTTCAAATATACAATCTGATTATGATGATCTCTGATTAGAAGGTAATTTAATATCAATTTGAAAACAATAAACAATTCAATGATTCTTATTAGCATAGCAGTATAGAAGTTATTCTGTTTTGAAAAAAAAACAAAAAATTAGGAATTGAACTATTTTATTTATCTTTCTCCTTTTGTAAGTTTGTTTTCAGTTTTAGGGTATATTAATGCCTGAAGGAAATGTGACTTCAAAAGCCACAAAATTTTTTCATCTCCAGCGATTATTGTTAGGAAAATTTTTCCTTCTTGTTGTTCTGTTACAGTTGAGTTTTTAATAGATATGAACTTGATGACTGTAAAATATTTATCCAAAGAGAATTCTGAAGAGTGGCTTGCTCTGCTGGCAATCAGAATATATTAATTTTATCTTCTTTAGTAAATTTTAATATGTCAAAAAAATTATTTGCCATTATATATGGAATTTTCGCTCTGCTCTTAGTCTTATGTTTTCTTTCAAACACAGGCAGCTTTAAAATTTATCAATAAATGTACACATTTAAGCATGTGTCTGCAAATTTCCAAACCTTAATTAAAATACCTCTAGATGATTTTTTATATTTTGACAAAGAGCATTTCAGTACATCAGTTCTTAGGGTTATCACTTTAATATATTTAGAGCATTTTCAAGTTTGGTTAGGTCAAAATAGAAATGACACATTAAGACCTATTGAGAATAATATTCTTAACTTTTGTGTTTCAAAATGGTCCTTTTAATTTGCTGTTCTGTCCTTCATTATTTTTTCAACTACCAGTCATATTGATTTTACTTAGAAGCTGTATTGTAATTATATATTTCTTGAATAAATGTTTTGGTCTATTCTTTGAAACAATGTACTGGAAATAGAAGCACATGTTATCCATTTCAGTTTACTTTACTGGTGGCAATACCAGTAATCAAATATTATGTCATACAAATCATATTTTGTAAAGTCACTGAGGAAATGTCAGTTCATAGGAGCAAGTACTTAATTAAAGTTGTTGTCTCATAGTTGTTAAATATGGGCAAAAATATTACATATAATTTTTAACACTTTATAATTGTTGTATAGTATATTGTTTGATGTTAATGACTCCCTTTCCATATTATCATTTAGGCTGCACTCTATTTATTACATTACATTATGATGTCAGTCCTGGTGGTAAGGATGATTTGTTGACATTAGTTTGCTTCTCTAGAATGTCGCAGGTTCAAACCCAGCTAGAATCGATGGATTTTTTCGGGCGTAAAAATCTTAAGTATGGCTTCCTTTGGAAGGGAAGTAAAGCCATGGGTCCCATGTCGTACATTTACTGCACGAAAAAGAATCTCAAGCCTGAAAGAAGACACCTCTGAACAAAATTTGTCTGCCGTTTCATGCCTGAATTGAATAGGACACTGATGACCTGAGATGTTAAAGAGCATCCATAAATAAATAAATAAAAAGAATTACATTATGATGCAACTATACCATGCTTTCAAACCTGCCATTCACCTCACTTTCCACAATAAACTGTTTTCTTGTCAAGTACTAATAGTTCCATGCTCAGTTTAACACTTCTATTGGCCTCCCTATCCTTTTTGCAAGATTTTTTTTTAGCCCAGCACAAGAACTTATTACTTTCATATATTAATTATACAACAGTTCCAGCTTAATTAACAACAATACTACTGCTACTACTACTACTACTACTACTACTACTACTACTACTACTTCTACTACTACTGCTACTACTACTACTACTACTACTACTACTACTACTACTACTACTACTACTACTACTACTGCTGTTACTGCTACTACTACTGCTACTACTACTACTACTACTACTACTACTACTACTACTACTACTACTACTACTACTACTAATAATAATAATAATAATAATAATAATAATAATAACCTTAGCTGATGCAGTACAAAAACATCACAAAACTGGTACAGGATGTCTCTAAGAATGCTGCAGTCTAAATTTAAATTATTAATAATGTAGCAATATAATTTTTTTCCAGCTGCCACTATATTAATATTTTTATTAATGAATACTATCTAACTCAAAAGTAAAGATAATATTAATTTAAAAATATGAATTTTGATAGTTTTTAAATTTTTAATTGTTTCAAGCAAATTAAAAATTTTAGTCTTTTTCAGCATGGGTTTTGTAAACATGTTTAGAACACTGTAGGCAAATATTGCAGGCTGGCACTTGAATCAAGGGTAGGTATCTTGTTTACCTCTTCAGCTTTGGGGGCACAGAGTACATGTTCTTCTGTTTTCTAAAACCTCTTCTTCAGCTACATCTCCTCGGGAAGCCTCTAAAATCTCCTGATGCTTACTTTCAATTCTTGAGGTATGCTGTGTGAAAGTCTTGCCCTTATATGGGGCTCAGTTAATAAAATGGCAATAATTTGCATGAAGTTTGGTCTATAAATATTACCACAATCTTGATAGCTCCTGAATAGCACATAAACATTTACAGCACTTATGACAAGAATAGCAAAAATGATTGCCATTGGCCATTTTCTTGTGCACGAACTTGAGCTATAATTTTCACATTTCTAATCTAGACTACCTACTCCTCTCTTTATGCAATTATAATATTCAATAATTTCAGGTTTCCCAGATTGCAGATTGCTTTCAATTACATGGTGCGTAGTAGAAGTAGAATCATTGCCTTGGATTTTTAGGCACATCTTCAGTCAGTACCCATGGAAACATGGAAGAATTTACTGCTCTTAACTTATGAGAGAGAATTTCTTTTTTATTTTTAATTAATTGATTAATTAATTTATATATTCTTTTTTCATTCCCAACATAAGTGAGGCTTCTTGCATGCAGTTGTCGTGCTACTTCAATGAACCAAACCAGTTATCTACATCACATTTCAATGTGAGTTTTCAATTGCTTTTAACAGTCTTATTACAGATTGAGATCGAACACATAACTTCTTTTCATCTTCAGTAAG
The DNA here is from genome assembly GCA_030762175.1 of Metallyticus violacea. Lineage (NCBI taxonomy): Eukaryota > Metazoa > Arthropoda > Insecta > Mantodea > Metallyticidae > Metallyticus > Metallyticus violacea. Next base: position 96,934,606 of record CM060842.1, on the reverse strand, counting down.
GCCTACTCCATCAGAGTCTCTCCTGCATAAATATAGACATTGTACAGGTTAACTGTTTCCAGCATTTATGAGACAAATTATTTTGGGGCCATATTTAACAGGTTTTTGGGTATGTAATATTTTGAACTTGCAATGCCCCATAACTGATATCTCATCAATATAAACAGAGGATCCAAGTGAATACGTCTTCTGAGAGTTGTTGATAAATATATCAAATATCCCCAAAATAGTTGGGACTGTGTCTTTTTGTTTCTCTGTTTCTTGGTGTCTTAAAGACAAAGAGACCCGAGAAGATACAGAAACCTTTTCATTGACATATTGCAAAGAAATAAATCTCTCCCAGTACCATCTGTTGCAAAAAAGATTTCACTATCTGGTTTAAAAATTTGTGTAAAGATAAGTGATCCCAGAAAACCTTTCATAACATTGTATTAGTTGTATTCAAGAATGATAATGTATGGTCTTCATATTTCTCCTTTGCTGTTTGTATTTTCACATTTGTTCATATTATTACAGTATTTATCATTTCATTAGGGAATAATAATTTTCATAAATCTTGTGATTCTAGTTTGTTACCAAGAGTTTTAGCTGGCTGCCACAATTCCAGAAAGTTAAACAATAACATTATAACCTCTGGTCCAAATGTTACTTGTTGAAGGCATAATTTTATTTTACATTTTCAGTCTCATTTTCTGACTAGTAGTTTTGCTCAACTCCTGAATCTGAACTATGATCACTTTCAATCATAAATGTGGGATATACAAATTCTTCATCACTGTCAACAGTGTCACAGACACCTAATTCCTCTGATATCTGATTTACAAAATCAGTCAAGAGATCATCTGCTGTCAAAGAAGATGAGCCTAGCTTTTCCGATATTTTTACACAAATAAATCGATAAAATCATTTTGAATACTCTGTTTTTTTTATCTAATAATTGAGACTTACATATAGTTATATGTTATATCTATATCTAATGTCAGTAATATAAAATGTATGCAAACAAATAAATACTTGCTTAGTTGGAGTTGTTTTTTAATTAAAAGCACTATTACTCAACAATGCAATTAAACAAAATACATCCACTTCCTCACAGACTGCTAACGCACTGATAAGAAGGTGAACGGGTGTGATGGTGTGTATCTGTAAATAGCAGGAAAATATATTTCAAATTTAACCAGTGGTCCACAGCATGCAGTACTTGTTGAGGATTAATCACATCCTCTGTTTCACCAGAATCAACAAACCAAAAGGATTATGGTAGAATGTGTATTATATTCCAAAACTCTTCCCCCAATTGAGATCTCTGTCATTAGGGATGCATAATCATTCATACTTTTGTCTAGAAAATTACTCATCTCTGTGTTAGTAGGTATATAAAGATCAGCAGATATTTCCTCAAAAAATTAAGAATATATTAACAATGAAGATAGGTGGCACTCTACAGAAACATTTAATAATAATTCCGTACCTATTAGTTTTGCACATATTTTTGTATATGTATTTTATGTTTTGATAAAATGTGCATATCTTACTTTGAATTTGTTGCTTTAATTAGTTCATTTCTGACAGTAACACTCAATTCTATTGACCAAAAACATATGAATGCACAAAAAACTCAACATTTAAAAAAATCATAGTTAACAAGTAAGGGAAATACTATTAAGTAATCTTCTGTTAAATTTGTTTGAAGCCCCTTTCCATAACCTTCTGTTCTGGTGCCAATAACTAGAAATTCCTCTAGAGTAAAAAACAAGAATAAAATGTTTCTGTATATTGAGGAATTCTTTACCATAAACTCAGTATGCCAAGGCCATCTAATCTTGAAGAACTAGTCATTATTGGCTTATGTGTACCAAAGTGTACACTTTTGATATGTTTTTGGCCCTTTTAGATTTCACTACCACTTTTTAAAATACCTACCTACAATTATTTTTTCCAAAGTATATTTTTTGTCTTTTAACTTAAATGCTCAGTTAATAACAGAAAGATGTCTATCAAAATCACATATTATGAGGAATGTGCATCATTAAGATGCAAGATGTATAGATACAAGCAAATAACATTTTATTTAGTACTTTTTAAAAAGTTATAAAATTATTTAAATCAGTTCAATTATCATTATGTAGTCTTAGCCATACACAGTAGTAAAGTATGTCAAAATGATTTTATTACTTACTTTTTTGACATACTGCATTATATTATCTTTAGCTTTATGAACAAGGAGCAGCCATATTACCTGAAATAGGAGGAGAAAAGAAAATAGGATTTAAAATAGAGTGAAAGATAACAAAATGCCTAATAAATGAGACTGTACATAAGACAGTATAACAGTGCATGTATTATTTATAGCATTTGAGGCATTATAGTTCCTGTCAGTGGCATTTGGTGATTACATAAATAATTTCAGTAGATTAGTTATATATGGATCTTACCCTGAAAAAAAAAAATCTATCATCTTGCAAAAAATCAGTACATATTTTTCATTTCAACTGAACTGCATAATGAATTTTGCTTTAATAAGCAGTATTTTTTTGTAAATATTTGTTTCATAAATTTAAAAATTTAAATGGCTTGTAAAGGATTTTTTATTATTAAATTAAATGTAGTAATTCAAGAGTCAGCCTTCTTCATTGTGTAATAGTTTTATATATATACATAGAAAGGTCCAAAGATTATCTGTATAAATTTTGTAATAGTCATATGTACTGCATCTGCATCAATTTTTCAGTTCACATTTTCACCATGAAACATCCACAGCTTCCCAATGCAGTGTGTGTTGAATAACTGAGAGTTTCCAAACAAATCCAGCCAACGAATCATTGCTTTATTTTTTTAAAACTATTTAGTTAATTCAAAGTGACTCATTTTCATTTAATTCACTATGTGCAGTTATAGAATGTTAAAGCATATTGCATGTTTTTATGTACAAAAATACATTAATTTAGATCTTTATGTTGTAAATATTATATGTCTGAACTTAAAAATATATATATTTAAAAATATTGCCATTGTATAATCACTAGTCCATAAATATAAATGGCTGTAATGATGAATGCCTTGAGATCCACTTGATGTTTAATATTCATCAAATGCTTACTAATGTCTACTGTACTAACTTGTGATGGGTGCTAGTATTTTCAATCATGGACAGATCCCCATTATATTCTTATTGTGTTGCCTATTCACTGTGAGTATCTATATTACATATAGGACATATAGCTTCTGCCTTCATGCTCAGTTGGCGGACTGTCAATAGTTAGATTAGGAAATACTGATTGCAATACTATCTGCAGAATTTTTATACCAATTATGCAAAGTTCACATGCAAATATTATCCTAGTAACTGCATCCATGTGTAGTGGTAGTATTTTTGATTACTAATCCAAAAGTCCTGGGTTCAATTCCCGGTCAAGTTAAGCTGTCTGGGTAAGGCTGATCTTTTCTTGAAGTTTTTCTTTACTTTGATTAAGGTGTCAAGGACTTGAAATCATTTGCACCATCATTAATTCATTTCATTCATCCTTAGATTTAGAGACCCCCCCCCCCCTTGGTGCACCAAAACCAATTCACCTTCACTATCCTCTCCATTGAAACAATGCAGCAGCACCTTTTGGGTGTCCCGGTCTCAGAAATCTGCTATAATACTGATATGCCTGACAGAATGTCGGCAAATGCATGAGACAACAAGCTGGGGAAAAAGTATTATCCTAGCAGTGTTGGTAAATGGAACTAAATGCATGTGCCACTATTTCCTAACCTGCCTGTAATTGAAGATTTTCTTCCTAATAGAGTACATGCCGCCAGGCATTCTTAGTAGGGAGGCTGTATATTCCTAAAATAGGGACATGTTCTATTTGCAGTTCTAGTTAACACATAGTTGCCAACATACATCAATAAAAGTTTGTTACAATGGGGTACTTTTCTTTTTACAGATGTTTGATGATTCTTTTGTTGAGTTTTCAAAATGCCCTAAACACACAACTTTGCTATTAGACATGCTATTTTTAGTACAAGAAAAGGATTCTTTTGTATAACCTGAAAGAATTACTTTTTGGTTTTAAATTTTTATTTGAAAAAACTAAAATGTAATTATCGTTTATATAGTTAAAGTTCTGTCAACATACATACATTTATTGAGAAATTTAAATGTTATTAAATTATTATTGTAATCCTCAGTTGAGTGAAACAACAAATATAATGCTTAAATGTATTTATAACATATTATTAAGGCAGTAATTAAGGATATTTCCTTTTCATCATCTTCATCGTCTATTGTGACAGCATCTTCTTCTGTTCAATTACTGAAGTCTCTCTCTGTAATACTTAACTAAAGTATTTTATTCTTTAGAATCAATTTACAAGTTTTATAATTTTAATAACCGCCTGTGGTGCCTCAGTAGTAAAAACGGGCGTTAAACACTACTCAAAAAAAAAAAAAAAAAAAAAAAAAAAATAATTTTAATTGCTATTTAAGTGGAATCAGTGGAAAATTTATCAATTCAATGACTTCTAAATTCTGAATGTTTTATGTGTTGCATAACCTGAATTAGAAGGCTACTTCTTACATAGTTTATTCATTCTTTAAAAGAGAAAGCTGAAGATA